>LPNX010331850.1:12500-31691 GCA_001517045.1 Pseudotsuga menziesii
TATTCCTGAAGTAACAATCATGAGATAAAATGACAAATGATTAATAGCTTTGACGAACTGTATGTGTGCAAGAAATATATATATGATTTGGATGACAAAGACTTGCTTCAAGTTTTGATATGCTCAATTAAGTCATGTATCAAATATATAGCTCTTCCAAGAGTAGTATGTTTGAATGAGTATGGTTGTTAAAAGCTAGTTATTTGTTCAAGTCAGAATAAATGCAAATGTTTCAAGTAAGCCCAAAAACAATTATTATCAGACTTTCAATTTATAGAAAGGTAATATGAGCACCTATGTTAAGCGTAGATAGAAATGATGATAAATCAGTGGAACTTTAGCAAATGAGAGAATGACAACCACTAACAAATATATCATTATATCAAATTTCCATCCATATGATGAAGTCAACAAAGTGCAACTTCGAAATAGAAATGAGGCAAATAAAAATTGCAAATTTGCTCCATAGGACTGTCAGAGGTGGTTGATTTCCATCATATCCCAAATGAAATGATATAACTGTATCAATTTTTATCTTCAATTTACTTCAAAATTGCAAAACTCAATCTTCCAAGTAACAAGACATGTCGTGAAAGCTATTTCCAGTCAATCAAAATTATATCTTGAAAAATAATCAAATGCAATGGCCAAACGTATGTGAATAAACAATTCAATGACATAGGCAACTTCCAAGTTACTTTTGTTTTTGCAAAGTGAAAATGATTTCACACTAATGTCAAGACAACTATTTCCAGCCCAAGCAAATTGTATTGTAACCACATCAATAGTACCTTTCAGTCAAGAAATGATGGTGTCCATATACTTATATTTTTGACAAAGAGATTATAAGAAAGTTCCAATTTCCTTCCTAATTTCCTCAAAGTAAAAATGTTTGTGAAATTACTTTCATAACAACTTGGTTATTGGTTGGGCATGATAGTCCTCTTTGGCAAGTTTTATGACGGGTTCAAGGATTCTTTTAATGAAGGAATTTGATAGGAAACTATGGGAGGAGTGAAGGCAATTAAGAATGGATTTATGATAGTCCATGACAATGATATGGGGGTCTTAAACAAGTTTTTGTGTCAGTAATAAGTCTTCATGTTCATGATTTGTGAATATAATCATGTGTATGGACCTTGTTAAGGTTAGATTACCTCATATTTTGCTACAAGTTAAGGGTTCTGAGGATAGTTTATAACAACATACTAGTTTAAGGGCACCTCACCATATTTCCCATGAGAAAATCTCCTTATTTCAATCTCAAAACCATAACATATGAAGAAGAGGAGAGTCGATATTAGGAGAAGGATTTTGGGTATACAATAAATACGTCAGCCCTAGTTGAATAAACCCTCACAATGTAAGTTCGGCCCTGGGCCCTGGGTTTATCATAAGGAATGAATATTAATAAACAAATACAGTGCAACTAGGAGGAAGTTGAGGTGATAGTTTTGAATTTGTGGCTTGCTAGAAGGATAACCTAAGACACTATTATATCTCCAATCCATTTGAGATATAAGAATATAATGGGATTGATCTTTGTATAAACTTGGTAGATTGCAATAGCTTATACACCAGCATTCTTGAGGTATTCATATGCCAATATATTCCACAGTCATATTCAACATTCCTAAGTAGAATTTCATGGAATTATCAGCAGGCTTCATGCCACTAGTAGATATAAGATTCACTGAGGCTTCGAGGTTAAAGACACAAGAAGCACATAGTATAATAGCGTTATTGGAAAAGACACAATGATGCCAAATATCACCCTACATCAAACAAACACAAGTGTCAGCTCTTAGCTCAATCACCTGTAACATGAAACAAAATTTTCAAGAATCCAATTCCATAGGCCAAATTTTGATATTAGCAGATTTAGATGAACCCCATCATTAATTTCTTTTCCTATGTCATATTGAATTCCAAAGAGCAAAATCTATAGGTATGCTACTCTCTAGCTTATGATGATATGTTCCAATAAGAAGCTGGTGAAGGTCAGACCGTTTGATTTGGTTTTTCATTAGGAAAGGTAAAGCTCAGGAGTCAAGCATAGCTCCATGTTTAATTAAGCACACATTTTCTCACCGAGGGTTTGGAGGTCTGCACCAGCTGGCTTACAAAAACCTTCAATCATCATAGTTGTGGCTATTAAAATAGGTATAACGAAGTTCAATGAAAAGACTATGCGAAAACAAAATCAACGAGGCAATCCAAACGGTGTATATCAGGGTGTTGGGACTTAAAATATATTTCTTATAACTCATTTCATAGATGTTACACTGCACCCATCTGTCTTGTTTTTAAAATTTTACCCAGGGAGAAGAAACCAAATTGAGATGAATTTTCTACGTGAAGGGGAATATGAGATTCTAATTATTGACCAAATGGATCTTTAGACTAACAATGACACAAGAAGTTTATTTTCTCATTGATGTAATGATAGCTTATAGCATGTAGAAGGATAACAACTCCTCGCCTTTTATAATATAAGTATCAGGCTTTTGAATACACAAAATATTTTCGAGACTAAGTCATAGAAATGTATCACAAATATAAAACTTTCAATTAAAACTACCCCTTAAAAGATCTTGCAACAAAGAAAGCAAAACAACAATAGCACTTAGTTGCAGAATTTTTCTCTCTGATATTGATAGGGCTATGGTAAAAGTAATCACTTTTTCCATTCTTATTTTCTCCATTTCATCACTACCTCGAATATTCTTAGTTCTCTCTTTCATAGATCTTACACAGCAGCTTATCACTCTACAACCTAAATTCTCAGTATCATTATAGATCTTATTTCCCCACAAAAAAATAATCCATGGCCTATAATATTTTGTGATAACTCAATCTTTATGTGGAATGAGAAGTAGGTGCTCTTACGCTGTGCTGAGAATACCAGGATGTACATTATACTCCCTTGCAAATACAAAGGGAACGATTCCTTGAGGTAGTGCAACCTGCACAAAAAGAAAAGATTGAAAAATAGAACTATTAGTAAAACTTCCAACTGTCAAGAAAATAAGGTTAGCTCAACCACTCAAAAGAGATTCCATCACAATTGTCAACAATGAAACTAATCATAATATTATTTTGGCATGCGATCACATTAAGACCTCCTATGTAACCATTGCCACACAACAACTCATGGTTTTGGGTGTTTCAGTTTGAAGCTCTGGCTAACATGTCTCTACCATGTGACTATAGTTTAGAGACACTAACAGTGAATGTAAGCATTGTTTTGACACGATTCTTAACTATTTTGGTAAGGAATATGGGTTATATGGACATAATTATAAACCTTCTCCAACAGTAAATGCATATATGTTGTGTGCTACTGGAGCTTTCTTGAGCTCCAAACAATAGTGAAAAGGAACAAGTAGACTCAAATGCCCCAAAGAGAAGAAAAAAATCACACACTATCCAGTACACATGGGACATAGCTGTAGTTACATCTACATATTATATTTTGCTAGCAAGTGCATTTCAAAGAAAATTCTCAACAAAATTATTTTGACATAAGTTTCAGCACATTGAAATGAGCAAAAAGAAAGAAAACAAAGGCATTATTGAATGAAAAATAGAAGAGCTCACCTGCACAATTGCAATATGCAAAATGCGGCCTCGAAGCCCAACTGCAATTGAAGCAACTGCCATAACTGCCGGTCCATTAAGTGTTCAAAGAACCATTCCAAATATTGCATTTGATTTCCCACATGCTATAAGTCTTGTTTGAAGAGCCATGAATAATCCTGTCATCCAAAAATTTCTGTGAATCATTTGCAGTAAGCTCTGCATGTTTTTCTCAAAAAAAAAATAGAGAAGATTCAGAATTCCCACAGCTAGAAACACAGTTTCACTTCTAATGTTATTTCAACTCACATCATACCTAGAATGGAACACTATTGCTGCATGGTTGATCTTCTTGGTCGGACAGGACGATTGGATGAGGCTGAGCAATTTATTAACAATATGCCAATAAAACCTAAAGCTTCTTTGTGGGGGTGTTTGCTTGCTGCCTGTAGAACCCATACCAATGTGCATCTAGGGGAACGTGTGGCAAAAATCCTATTTGAATTGGACTCTAAAAGTGCTTCATATTATGTGTTGCTTTCAAACATATATGCTGCATGTAGCAGGTGGGATGACGTAAAGAGGGTGTGAAAAATTATGAAAGACCAAGGGGTTCAAAAGATGCCGGGAAGCAGTTGGATTGAGGTTAATGGTAAGGTGTATGCTTTCCTTGTGGGAGACAAATCACACCCACAATCAAAAAATATATATGACATGTTGGAGAAATTGTTTGGTAAGATGATGAATGCGGGCTATGTGCCTGAGATAGACTTTGCACTGCATGATGTAGAGGAGGAACAGAAGGAAAATATTCTTGGCCATCATAGTGAGAAGCTGGCTATTGCATTTGGGCTTATGAATACTTCCCCTGGAACAACAATACGAATAACCAAGAACCTTCGAGTTTGTGGTGACTGTCACTCGGCTACCAAGTTCATCTCCAAGATTGTAGATCGGGAAATTATTGTGAGGGATGCAAATAGTTTCCACCATTTCAAGGATGGGTTGTGTTCTTGTGGGGATTTTTGGTGATGGTGAATAAGCTTTAAAGTTTAGATTTAGCTGTAAATTCAGCCTTCCAAGGAAGGAATAAATCTGGTTCTTGTTGACTCTGACAGCTGTAGTTTTTGAAGATGAATTAGAAGGTCATGGGTTCCCAAGGATGTACCATGGTTAAAGATTAGAAAAAAAACAATGCAGAATTTAAATACTAATAGAGAATGATTAGAATCTTTATTAACCAAATCTGGAATAAGGTCTTAACAATTGATTTTTCCCAAAATTCGGAAATGCCACCTGGTGGAGGGTATGAGTCTCCTGTGCATTGTTATTGTATGCATTGAACAAAGTTGTATATGGTTGACAGAAGTTGGAAGTACACACAACTGCCCAATCATGGCACTGGAACTTGAGTCACGAGACTGTTGCAACTAGACTAGGTATAGGAGCCTATCTATGATCTAGATTGCATAGCCATTCTTCTTATCAAATTGATGCTTCAAATAAGTAAACCTGAGATCACTTACCTTGTAACATTTTACAATACAAATCATGACCTCATGGAACATGTAAGCTTCCATCCTGCAACCTGCAATCAAGTTGTAGAATATTGAACTTGATGTTGCAAACTGAGTGAAGCAATTTGGTCTAAATTTAATCAGGGTGGTTTCACAATTGTGTGCAAGCAAAAGGCTTGTATGGTAACAACCTCCAGTGGGCATAAGAAGAGCCAAGAACTAGAGTCAGAGCTGAGAGACAAAGCTAAGAGATAGAGCTGGAGCTAAGGGCCAAAACCAGAGCCTAAGATGAAATCCAAGAGCTAGAGTTGAGAGCCAAGAACTAAGAGACAGAGCTTACAAAGATCAAGTCCTTCAGAATCTTAAGTTTTTTGTGGGACCAAAAATCTCAAATTGGCAAGTTCTGATCCATAAAGGATTGGGGAGAATAACTGAAAATAAAACATTGGCACCATGCCGACCCAATTTCCCGAAAACGAAAGAATGACAATTGGAAAACAGCTTCGAAGTTTTAAAAACAAACAGTTTGGAAGAAGGCAGAGGCAGAATACTGCTGCAACAGACAACCATTATGTATCTCCTGTTGACCAATATATAGGAAGATCAAAGTAATTTGTATCTTCATGTTTTTGGTGTTAATATATGCTGGAATATTTTGTATCTCAAGAACTTTTACTCCAGTTCAATAAAAATGTTGTGTCTTGTGTGGATGTGGATCTTCTTTTCTTCCCTCTAATTATTGTTATCATCGTTTCTTGATGTTGTTAACCATAAATTAATAACATTATATTGCATTTAAATGCTGAAAAGATAGAGCATCTGTTCTTATTATTTCGTGCACCTATCATGTTCTAATAACATTGTATCTATCTTGGTATCACATTGGTTTTCTGTGCATGCCTCAAAAATGCCAAATAATAATAAATGTTATAGTTGCTTAGTGCTATTTTTGTATTTTGAGCAAGTATTGTACATCAGAACTGCCTAAGAAGGATGGGTATATTACATGAAGAATGATGACTAGTTGGAAGGCCCATAGTTGCATCAGTTTGTGACTTTCATGTGAATCCTGATTGCATCATCAAAATTCTTATCAATGGATCCGAGAAATGTGGGTAAGAACCTGTCAGTGTATTTTTAATTCATTCAGACACTGGCTGATTCATGAATTGTTATGTGGATTCTGGAACTCTAATAAAACTGCACAAGAAAATTCCTAGATTCAGATTGAGAACTATGAGTGGTTTGACACTCCAGTTTTTAAATCAAATCTTGAAAAATTATAGATCAACATCCTCATAGATTGCAAGCTGAGATCCCAAGCTATATTGTACTCAAAACAATTAAGAAGATTATAAGCACAAAGTGTGTATTTTTCTATAGGATAACAAACTAGTATTATATGTATAGCTCAATTACAGCTCTAAGAATGATTAACCCACACTTTTTTTCTAATAACAATTAGAAAAGGGAGAAACAAATTCCATTGTAATTGTCGTAATAGGTCGCTATAAATGCATGGAAAAACAAAAAAAAAGAGAAAGAAAATATTGTATTGGTCCACGTCTGCAATTCAGGTAGGATCTGATCTGATCTAAAGTAAGTGCCAGAGATAACAATTGTAGATTTAATTAATTTCTTTTTATCTCAACTACCCTTCAAGTCAAACCAGACCAAATCATTTCCAATTGCACATGCGTGTATAAGTCTTGTTTAAAGAGCCATGAATAAGCCTGTCATCCAAAAATTTCTGTGAATCATTTGCAGTAAGCTCTGCATGTTTTGCTCAAAAAAAAAATTTGAGAAGATTCAGAATTCCCACAGCTAGAAACATAGTTTCACTCCTAATGTTATTTCTATAGTCCTTATAGCCATTGGCTAATGCCTGCAATATATTCTGGAATTGGGGTTAAATCATTGGTCAGTCTCTATTTAAGCAAGATAAAATCTCTAGGTTATAAAATTTTTAGAGAATAATGAGACGGTAATGGAACCTTGTAGCAAGTTTACTTATTTCTGTTGACAGCAGAGGAATACATGATACATTGATTGCCTATTATCACAAGAATAACTATAAGAAGCAATAACAGTACATATGCATGAAATGCTTTTCAATATTCTGTACAATATTATTTTTTCCATAAATTATCTGCAGTCTTAGCAATTATTCAATTTTTCAGAGAGCAATTTTCTTGAGAGGAAAATTTCAAGAAGATATCAATTGGTAAACACTAGCGAAAACAAGTATTCTTGGCTCAGGGCTTCCAATGATCAACAAAAAGTTTTATTTTTCAGAATAAAAAACAGAGAGATTAGTTTGTAGTCTAAAACTAACTCACCTAGACTAAACATGGCCATCCTAAGCCCTGCATCTGATAAAATCATTATAGAACCTTCAAGAATCTTAGGCATGTCAAAATGCCACCTGCACATCCCAGTATCCAAAGTAATGTCAGAAAATTTATTGTTGGAATTAAGAATATAAGAGCTAAAAAGAAATGAGTGATAAGATGAAACTCTCTTTAATGAACCAGCTTGTTTTGGACGAACAATATTACGGAGAATATGTTTAATCATGAGAGCAAGAGCCTTTACGAGAATTGTATATGAGACATTAACACATGTGATGGGACTCTAGCTTGTAATTAGATCTAGGTCACTACCATTTGGGATGAGTTTAATAAAAACTTTATTTAAAATGCATCCCATCGATTGCTTGCAAATGTTATGCTTCTTCAAATGATCAGCCTTCAAACTCAAATTTACATGCCTTCAACCAGCAATGAAATGACAATGAAAACTCATATTTTAGGAGTGGAAATGATTGATGTTTGGAATATGATGATATAATGGATGGTTGGAGATGCTAGTGATTTAACGTTACAATGATCCCCATAAGGAGGCAATACAAAGCAGACAATTAAAATAACACACATGGATTAACATACTTACCGGTTCCAAGATATTAAACAAGCAATTCATAATAGGAGAGAAAAATTGAAGCTAATAGAAACACCTAATTAACTCATATAAAAAATTACAAGCTAAGATGTAACTCCAAGAATATAGCCTCTATAATGGAAGGGATAGCTACGTACCTTTCCCACTTAATCTTAACTGGATACAAATACCTTAGCTTGGAAAAGTTTGGTCAATGCCTCAACATGTAGACGTTGAAGATCTTCCAAACCAGAAATCTCCATCCCATCAAGATTCTCACTCTACAGTATAAAGAAAATGCATGTCTATAGTTAGCTGGAAGAAAGAAACAACATATCTGGTCATAAGAAAGAAACATTGTAATAATGCATGCATTTTACCTTATTGAGCTCCTCTCTATTTCGAGAATAGTTTAATATTCTCTACTAAACAGGGCCAACCACATGAAGGTGGAAGCTCATATGGCCCCTCCCCCCTCCTCACATCACTCTCAATTCCCCATACCCAATGCACGTGCTTGGAAATAAATGATATTTTGTGCGAACATTGTGAGTTTCTTGTCTTAAAGGAATTACGTGTATTCGATCATTAATTAGTTTATAGCATTCATTAATTAACTCATTCATTCATTCATACATAGAAAAAAATAAATAGTTGAAGACATTACTCCATAATATCAAAAATAATATCCGAGGACAATGCATAAAAAAGTAATGTAATAGTGTACTTATTACAATCACTATTTTTTTTGGCGCTTTTTTCTCTCCACATATTCTCTAAGTGTGACATCCTCTTCTACCAATTGTTTTTTGTTTCCTATTCCCTCAGTAGCTGCCTGTGATCGTGTTTGTCGACGGGTCGTGTGCTCATGACGTGTATGTGGCTACTGTAAGGTGCCAGGATGTACTGGAAAAATGAAGAAATATTAATTACTTGACGTGTTTTTATTATTAACATTGTAAGTCCTTCATTAAGAAAAAACCATTAGAGCGGTGCTTAGTACCTAGAAACTCATGGGTGACATGAATTTCATGCGTTTGATCTTCTGATGCTGCCTCAAGTTGCACATGAAGACCCTCTGCATTAAAACATCAACACTTACAACAATATAGTATTTGCAATTTAATATTTGAGACTTTAATCCATACTAGTTTTTTTTTAACACAGGAATATTTATTACCTGGATCTCGATCAACATGAACTCCAATATCTCTTTCTCCTCCATCCTCTGCATTTTCTGTACTTTCGTTGTGCGGCTTAACACAAAGAGACTCAATATTTTATGTACTAGTTTATTAATGAATATAAAACACAATGAATCAATATTAAATAGAATTTGTTTATTGTAGTTACCTGTTCATAGGATGGACCACTGGAAGACTTTGCTTGGCTACCATAGCTGCTTGTTCGATGTTCAACAACACCTAAAAACCCATGTTGGTAGCCGATCCTCATTTCTTCCTTCGTTGGCAAATCGTGGAATCTCCGAGCCTATAATTTTCAATTAGATCATCATTGTTGTTGTTATATCATCATGAAAACAATTTTAAATGCAATCTATAATTTCTATACAATAAAATAATTATTGATCATACTTACGATTCGTGCTTGCAGGTTGGAATATCCACCAGGGCCAAGCTTGTGTTGCCCATGTTTTTCTATTCTTGCTTGGGTGGCCTTCGACGTATCTGGTAGCCTATAAAAGTAATTTTAAATACGTTAAACATTGCAAAAAAATGGAAAATAAAGTGTAATAAACATATAATTGCATTGCCGAAAGTATTGCATACCTTCTAGCTGACTCGGGTACTGGCTTGCCTGCTATTTTCACATCTTTTTCCTTGCATCATCCAGCAAGCCTTTCCACTCCCTTGTTGGAATCATCGGAGGGCGCTCATACTTTGGATTACTTGCTAAGTTGTTCTGATATCCCTCCCGTACATAATGTAAATGTTGGCCAGCTTTTTCGAGAACCTTTTTTCGGTTGAAGGTTTTGGCACCAAAAAACCCAACCAAGCGAGCAATAAGCTCATCTTTCAAAACTTTACTCTACCAGTTCCACCATGTGTGGATAGTGGGCCCAAACAGCTCTATAGACCAATCATTAATATTTTTATAAAAGACATCATTTCCTATAAAAACGAGTATGTGTTAATTAGTGTAAAAAGAATGATGCATAATTACATTCCAATAAAATTATAATATATAATTAAAACATTTTGTAAATAGTACCTGGAATCTTCTCCATCTTGTAGGGAGTGAGATCTTCATCCACCAAAAAAGTAGTCTCAAATGTTCCCGTGCTAGTGACATGGAAAGATCCAGGAAATGCTGGGACGACAGCATCAAAGTCATGCTCTTCTCCATGTACTGGCCCCTGATCCTCGCCAGCACTCTCATGCCCCTGATCCTCGTCGCCACTCTCATGTTCCGTCTGGGGTGTCTCATTTTGTGTTTTCGACTGGCCAGATGGCAACGATGCATGATCAGTGGTGAAGGGGGTGTCATGCTCAATGGTATCAGCATGCCTCTCACCGGGGAAAAAATATTCCTGTAGAAACAAATAATATTTTAGTTACTCATATACGAATAAGAAAAAAAATTGCATTTGGAATAGACTTATAATTAAAGAGTTTGCAGCTTACATCCAAGCGCTTTACTTTAAGCAACACACGATCTATCTCTGCTTGAGTCTCATCTTGCATCATTTGTGGATCCGATATAAGAAGATTGACGACCTCCTGATTTAATTTTGTTTTTTGCTTTTTGAACTGCATCCCGGATATTCTTTGAATTCTTGAGGTCAACATCATCAAGAATGTGCCCCAAATCCATATCCTTCAGATCCGTCTATAGATAAGTATCATCCGACATAAAAATAGAAAACATTAATATCAATTTGAAATCATTAATATAATTAGATAACATAAATATGTATAAATACAGTTTCTGAAATTTACAACGTGCTATATACCTACTCATGACTCGATGAGCGTGGCGTGCTAACATCTGTCGACATATCATCTATCATGGAGCTCTTGCCTCGACCCTCAGCCTACAAACAAAATATTGACCATGTTGATATCATAATTAAACAAATGTTCTTTCTAAAGAAGCAGGTAAGTAAAAATGTGGTATATATACTTGTTGCCTGCAGGGGGGTATCGGCGTCCCAGGCTCCATTGGGGACTTGCCCCGATCAGCTGACTGCAACAAAGTAATTAAAAACATTAATTTCGAACTGAAACCAATACACAGGGAAAATATTATTTAAAAACATATTTAAATATTGACCACGTTGATATCATAATTAAACAAATGTACTTTCTAAAGAAGCAGGTAAGTAAAAATGTGGTATATATACCTGTTGCCTGTAGGGGGGTGTCGGCCTCTTAGGCTCCATTAGGGACTTGCCCCGATCAGCTAACTGCAACAAAAAGTAATTAAAAACATTAATTTCGAACTGAAACCAATACACAGGGAAAATCTTATTTAAAAACATATTTTTTTAAAAATTAATGAAAAACATATTGCGAAATTGATAAGATAAAGATTACAAGTTTTGTGAAATGTTATATGTACAACTCCCAAAGTATCTGCATATGTATCTATCCAATTCAAATTGTAACTGATCAGCAACTCTTCCCCTGAAATCATGCCCAAAAACTTCATGCAAAACAACCTCACTTATAGGGAAAAACCCTAATTCAACAAGCGCATAGAAAAATCAGCTAGCAAATAAAATATAGATCCTTTATTAAACCTTTTGGAATCATTGTGATCCAATCCTTATGGCGCATTCTATCATGCAAAAATGTTTGAACTTTACCCAAGAGATAATGCAAAAAACCCTAATACAAAAGAGGTTTCCTTATAGGGAGACCCTAGCTCAATAAGAGGATTGAGTTTTCATCTCAACATAAAGCATGTAGGTCTTCTTAAGAATGTTTTTGCAAAAGCATTATCCTCATCCCATAGCGCAATAACTAATCCAAATCTTTGGCACTTTACCCCCAAACCATGCCAAAAAACCATGAATCAAGTATTTAGATTGTGCATTGGTAAATTTATCATGGTCTATTTTGATTTTTAGTAAAAATAGAGAGAAGTATATTGGACATTTGAGAGTGGTACTTGACATACTTAGAATAGAGAGGTTGTTTACCAAGTCCAACCCTGAAAAGAGTGAGTTTTGCGAGGATAAGTTGGTATCCTTGGGTAGTGTTATTTCAATTGGTGGATTGAGCATGGATCCATAAAAATTTAAGTCTATTCTTGAGTGGCCTACTCAAAGTATCTCAGAAGTGAAGATATTCCATGGGTTGGTGAAATTTTATAAGAGAATCATTAGAAATTTTGGTGGTGTAAGTGCACCCTTGACTGATTACACAAGAGGGAAAGTCTTTACTTGGACAAAGGCAGCTGCTGTGAGTTTTGAATAACTCGAAAGGAGGGTTATGGAAGCGCTAACTCTTACCATTCCAGACTTTGATAAACTCCTTATAGTTGAGTGTGATGCTTTATGGGTAGCTATTGGAGGAGTATTACGCCAAGACAGTAAACCTGTGGCCTTTTTCAGTGAGAAATTAAACAAAGCTAAAAAGAAGTATACCATTTATAATAGGAAATTCTCTGCATTGTTACAAGCCTTAAAATATTGGAGGCATTATCTGCTACATAAGGAATTCTTTTTGATGATGGATAATCAAGCCTTGAACTACATAAATTTCCAAAGTAAGCTGTCCCACAAACATGCCAAATGGGCTTCATTTTTGCAAGCATACACATTTGTTTTGCAGCATGGAAGTGGTAAAATCATTGTAGTGGCTGATGCCTAGTAGAAAGTGTGTCTGCTGGTTGTAATGAGTGATGAACTGGTTGGCTTTGAAGCAATGAAGAGTGAATATGCCAATGATTCATATTTTGGTAGCATTGATGCAATTCCAAGTATACAATACCATGATGGATTGTATTCATTTGAAGACTTTTTATTAATAGATGGATTTTTATTTAAGGGTTCTCAGCTTTGTATTCCCCTTGGATCAAGGCAATAAAATCTTGTGAGAGAGATGCACTTGAATGGTTTGGGAGGTCACTTTGGAAGGGATAAGACTTTTGGATTAGTGAATGAAAAGTTCTTTTGTCCTAATATGAGAAGAGACATGAAAAGGATTGTTACTGTTTGTAGGGTGTGCCAAATGGAAAAGGGGGGCAACATAATACATGCCTCTGTATTCCTTGGCCTATGCCAAAGGAACCATGGACTGATATTTCCATGGATTTTGTCTTGAGACTGCCACAAACCCAAAGAGGCCATGATTCCTTGTTTGTAGTGGTGCACTGCTTTTCTAAAATGCCCCATTTCATACCCTCTAAAAGGACGAATGATGCAAGTCAAGTGGCACATTTGTTCTTTAGGGAAGTAGTACGGTTACATGATATTGCAAAAACCATAACTAGTGATAGGTACACCAAATTCTTATGCCACTTTTGGAGAGTCTCATGGAAAAAGTTGGACAGCAGTTTGCAATTCAGTTCAGCATAACTTCCCCAAATTGATGGTCAAACTGAGGTGGTGAATAGGAGCTTGGGAAATCTATTAAGGTGCCTGGTGGGTGGTAGTCACAATGGGATCTGGTGATACCCCAAGCTAAATTTGTCTATAATTCCAGCATAAATAGGTCTACAGGTAAGTCTGCATTTCAAATTGTGTATCGTGCCAATCCTAAAGGAATTTTGGACTCTAGATGAATTGCCTATAAACCCATATATCAGCCAAGATTCTATAGATTTTGCAGAGAATATTTGTGAGATACATCAACAAGTTAAACATAAATTGCAGTCAATGAAATGAATAATATAATAAAAATGCTGATTTGCATAGGAGAAACAAGATATTTTAGGAGGGAGAAATGGTCATGGTACATTTGTGCAAGGAGAAGTATCCCCAAGGTAACTACATGAAGTTACAACCCAAGGAAATTGGGCCCTGCAAAATTTTGAAGAAAATAATTGAGAATCCTTATTTGATTGAGCTGTCTGAGGACTTAGACATCAGTCCTGTTTTTAATGCTACTGACCTTCATTCACACTCAGTTGGGACAAATGATGACTGGATGAATGAGTAGAATGAGAAGGAAAACAACAACTGGAACAAACACTTTCCAAAGAAGAAAAGGGAACGAGTTGAATGAGTGTTAGATACCATATTGGCTACCACGTAGTCCAGGTCATAGAAACCGTATCTTGTTAAGTGGGAAGGCTTACTGAATTCCTACAGCACTTGGACCACATAGGTTAACTTGCTCAAGTACAGCTAAGCAATTGCACCCTATGATGTTGAACCAAGAGGTTCAAAATTTCTAAAAGAATAGGAGGAGGACACGGAGCATCTTTAATGGACTTCTTCCACATTTTACTAGTTTGTTTTTTTCTGCTTGGTATTTTTAGGGATCTTTCTTCCTAAAAATAGGCCTGTATTCAATTGCCCTATTTGGGCTCATGGAAAATAGGGCAGTTAAAAGTCTTAGGGGGAGGTGAGAAAAAAAAAACTATGGGTAGCATAGCAGCAGAGTTGTAACTAGGTGCAGATTCTGGTAATCTTTTATTGGTTTTTATTGCTTTTCCTGTATGTAATCCAAGTGTGGATTGAATAAGGAAGACTATTATTAATCTTCTGTCAGTTGAGTAATCTTGATGTCTCTGATATATATTCAGTGTGTACTGTGTTTGCACTGTCCAGCTTCTCTGTTTTAGTGCCAATACATTTGCGGGTTTAAATATTTATTCAAGGTGTTGCTCTGCATATCTGGGAAAAGATTATATGCATACATGTGGACAATTTTGAGGAATAATTTGTCACAGATTGGAGGTTTTATGCATCACTATCTGAACTGTCATCTGGTTATGAGGACCTATGTTGAAGAATCAACTAATATCATCGAATCTATCTATTTATCTAATTACTATAAATATGTATCAAAATAGAGAAATAGGGTTCATGCTTATGATGATATTGTATGATGGTTTAGTTGAAGGCCCTTCTGGGGTTTTGGTGAGATGATTAAGAGATTATTGTAAGATGTATGATGGTGATATTTCTATGATACTAATGCTATTGGCTGCTAGTTTGGTTCCCCCTTTCAATCATTGTGCATGGTGATGTGATAAATGTGTTCTCTTTATTCCTTGTAATGTGAATGTATGGAAGATGTGTAAATGAGAGCAGAACCAAATCAAAATAGCTCAATGTCACTTACTGAAGACATTTGGAATGGAATGGTCGCGGACTGAATCTTCTCCAGATCAAAATGGCGGACTGCTCCAAATCGACGAAATGGCGGACTGCTCCAAATCGAAATGGCGGACTGCTCCTTCTACCTACTTTGCTTCTTAAACCCCTACCCAAGCTCTAGCCACCTGTATCCTACCTATTGAAGATGAGGAAAATCCTACCCTAAAAAAGTATCCTCAATTTAGGGATAAACAATTTACCCTCGTTCGACTCGGTCAAATGATCAGTTCTCAAAATAGAACAGGAACTCGACACACCGAGCCTCCCCACCCGAGGATTGCTCAACGACTCCATAGAACGGTCAACGGATGGAACAATAGGGAAAGGAACTTGGGATAGAAATAGGATTGCTGGAGATTTATTGAACTAAGGGGAAAATGGATCTGTAGAGTAATCTGAATCGGAATAGGAAACGGACAAATCAACCACAGGATCATCAATGGACTGAGAATCTGGGACAGCTAGGAAATTATAAGGTCGAAGTCCTCAGAACTATAAAATCCATCGGAATCGAGCACTGAAAGGCAATAGAAATTGGAACCTAGACCATATATAGGACCACCAGCGGGCAATTGTATTGCAAAGTTTGGTGTGTTGTTTAGGTGGTTTTTAATTGTTTATGAGCATAATTTTTTAATTTTAACCGCGAAAAAATGTCCTTTATATCATCAAATATAAAAAGTATCCATGGTACATTCAATTTTTCAACTTTTCAAATCAAGGAGAATGACAAGAATTAGATTTGTAATTGAGTTGTGGATGTTGATACTTTTGTTGGGATAGATTTTACATGGGTTGAAGATGGGTATTGTGGTAGTTTTCTCTTTAGTGTATTTAAATATTTAGTTATAAAGGTACTCAAAAGGATTTGTAACATGGTATTTGGTGGGTATATTGTCATATTTAATATTAAACCCCCATTATTTATAAGATTAAGTATTGGATTTATTAATAGAAAGTGGAGGGACATTCATGTTCAAGGATCCATGGTGAAACAACCTTGACTAGGTTATGTCCTACAATTTTGGGAACATCGAGTATGTGTTAAAGAACAACTTCCTTAGAGGTCATGATTTGTACACAATGTATCACAATATTTTGAGTGGTGGGATCTTCAACTCAAATTTTGAACAATGGAGGGTACAAAGGAATATCGTTGATGGTCACTTCAACTCATAGATATTTTTTTAATTCATGGTAGTGTATTGACATTATGTATCAATACAAGGCTTATATATCCATGTCTATAGAAATATGTGACAATAAAAAATCTATCCATCTAAAATAAAAATAATCTGTCATTTGTATATTGTATACATTGAAAAATGAGTTGTTTCTCTTTGTGTATTATTTACATTGAAAATTCTCTTTTTTACTGTGTATATTGAAAATGGGTGGTTTCTCTTTTGTATTGTGTATATTGCAAATTAGGTGACATCTAATTTTTTGTTAGTTAGGGTTTTATTGATGGTATTAAGATTGTGTATGATCTTTCATCCTTGTCACAATTAAATCTAGCTTTTTTGAATTGTGTTTGGCCTAGTTGGCCCTAGTTGGTTGTCAACTTTGGCATAAGGATTACAAAGAATATTTCAATAGATACCCACTAGCCTAATAATTGTACCAATTTTGATGGTTGTAAAAAAGATAACTTTGGTATAAGCAAGAATGGTACCACTAAAGGTGTCAATAGAGTTTATCCCGAAGGTGTACTACATGGTACTATTGAACCTAATGAAATCACTATTGACACCTTTGTCTTTAAATATGACATACTATTACTATAGTGTGATGAGTGATGACAACAAATACAACTACAACATGGTAAGGAATTATATTAACTACAACATTTCATGCTGCATGCTATTCATGAGCACTACCAAATCCATCACCTCTTCTCATAAGTTTTTGACCAACATGAGTAAAATAACTTAATGAGCTTCTCTTTGTTTCGAGAATATTTTAATATTCTCTACTCAACAGGGACAACCACATGAAGGTGGAAGCTCATCTGCCCCACCCCTCACAATATATAACTTAGAATGATGTTCAATGCACTTCATGATCATCTTCTCCATCCAAGTCTGCATCTGTATCATCTGATCTGGATTCAACATTATAAGGATTAAAGGCTATATCATCATCGTCATCGTTGTTAGTTTCAATAAAGTGGTAATCGTTAATATCATCTTCATCATGAACATTGTCTCTAACATCATCTACTTCAACTAACTCTTCAACATATTCCTACGTAACATTATGATCATCAACATCCAACTCATGTTGATCCTCTACATGATCACCTTCTTCTTCAACACCATCTTCATCTTCCTCTACAATATTATACTTTACCGGCCTTCCTCTTGGATCATGTCTAATAACAAACGACCAACCCTGTCTACTAGGAACTTCTGAGTAAAATACCTGTTCACATTGACTTGGGAGAACATAGGGCTCTGACGTTCATGACTCAAGTGACCTTATATTAACCATGGTAAATCCATTAGCATGTTCAATAACAGTTCTATCGGGATCAAATCTATTCAATCGTAGCTTGTACCATTTCACAACAAAAAGAATTATTTTGAATGATTTAAAGTCACAGTCAATGATATCTTCCAAATATCCATAATATCAATTTTCTGACAATTCTGGATGTCTGTCGCTTCTAGATGAAACATTAGTGACCTCAAAGACTGCACTTATCCTAGAATCACATGTTTTCTTTGTTTCATCCAACTTTTTAATGCGATATCTACGACCCTTGCACCACATAGCCTTGTGGTGTTTTACCTGCAATTGATAGTAAGTATTTTATGTTCTTAAAGTATGCAAATAAAATGAAATTCATCAAGATGAACATGAATATCGATGTAATTGAAAATATTATGGCTTATATTTATAATATCATGCTTACCTGTTTATCTTTTAAAGCATATGCTAAATCGATTTCCCTTTCTGTTAGATTGCCATCTCCCTTGCGATGTGCTTCTTTAACCAATGAAGCCATACCTTCCTGTGATAGTCCTCGATCAGATTGATTACATCGTTCAATCCATACCTTCATCCAATCAATATTTTTTGTGACTTACAAATGTAGTGCATCCCACTCACGACCAATTGCATGAAAATAAAATTACTTAAATCAACCCAGAAATTTATAATTACTTAACGTAGTGTAACATTATAAATATTAATGATGCATATCATTCATGAATATTAAAAATGAAATAAGTATGTATGATATTATTAAAATGTATTAACATTAATATTAATCTATAACACCATTTAATAATTACCTTTGACCTTCCTTGATTTACCTTTCCCCATCAGGTACTCTCCTTCTAATTTCTTAGTGGAGTTTGGATCACCAATGCATCAATCTAATTCCGTCTTAATAAACGTCAACCCTGGAAGATATTCAACAATATAGACCATGGCCTGAAATACCATATATCCCTCCACCATAGAACCCTCTGGACGTGCTCTTTGTCTAACTAAAGCCTTCATAAATTTCAAGTGCCTCTCAACCATCCACATGGACATTGCATGTATAGGTCCACACAATTCAATCTCCTCAACTTGGTGTATGAGGTAGTGTTCTTGTGCATTGAAAAATGCCGAAGGTAGAAATCTCTGCATTTGACACATTAAATGAGGAATTTCTCTCTTCCAATACTTTATATCTTCTTTGTGGATTTCTTTAGATGACAACCATCTACATGTAAATCAAGAAAATAATGATATCATTTAATGATGAAAATTTAACATTGTAGTACAAATCTACATGATTGACTAAAACAAATGTCAATTCATATAAGTTATGCAACGAATTAAACAAATTACATGATGATGCATGAA
>LPNX010331850.1:31892-69392 GCA_001517045.1 Pseudotsuga menziesii
ATCTTACAGTAAAAAAAATTAATATAATCCAAAATAAAACATTAAAAAGTACATATAAGATATGATCAATATGAATATATAAGATAGACAAATTGAATCGTACCTTGACGATTTCTATTATATTGCAACTTCCATATGTGAGGTGTCATTCTTTGTGGTTTTAATGCGGTCTCCTCTTTCCCATTAAAAAGATGTTTTTCGATAGTTCGATACCTATGATTCTTAGAGAGGAAGTGCCTATACTCATCAAACACTTCCTTTAAAAACTCTTTGAATGACGAGATTTCATCTTGGGACCACAAACTAGACATGCAAATTTTCCCTTTGTTTGAATACCACAAAAATGTGTTAGCCCTGGAGCATCGTGAATTGTCCAGGCAAGCATTGCATGTAATTGAAATTCCCTTTGCCCTACTGGTCTAGAGACATCATACATAGTGACACCATTCCATAGCTTAAGTAGTTCATCAATAAGAGGCTCGATATATACATTCGTATCTTTAACTAGGTACTTAACTAAAAGAAAACAACAAATACAATACATATAAGTAAATGAAATATATATATGACATGAATATGCAACAATATTGATCTTCATGACAAATTAAATACTAATGCATTAAAAAAAATTGTTCTAAAGTAAAAATTATACTTGGAACAATCATTGCCAACATTATATGGTCCCTCTTTATTGACATCCATGGAGGAATGTTATTGTTGATAACAAAAATAGGCCAGACCGAGTAAGTAGATCTCATCTCTGCAAATGGATTGACACCATCTGCTGCCAAAGAAAGTCTAGCATTACGAGGTTCTTCTTTAAAGTGTGGCCATTTTTCCTCCATGTCTGTAAATGTAGAACCATCTGCGGGCATTCGAAGACTATCATCTCCACTTCTATTCCGTGCATGGTATTCCATAAATTGTGCTATGTTTTTGCACCTAAACAGTCATTGCAAGCGTGGAATAATGGGAATATAAAGAAGAACCTTACGGAACACCTTTTTGGTTACTTGATCTGTTTGATATCTACTTCTATGACATATAGGGAATTCTGTTGCAAACTCATACTGATTATAATATAAAATATGATCATTAGGACATGCATCAATTGCTTGATACTCCATTCCAACATATTTCATGATGGAAGTTAAATCTTGGTATGTGCGAGGTAATTTATTTGATGGCGGTAACAAATATTCACCTATCAAGCTGTTACAACAAATTTAAAAAAAATGGTTAGTATAAATATTTGAAGAGCATAATATTAATGACAACAAATACATCCTTATTATTTTTATGATGAAGTACGTATACCAATACAAATATTATAACAACATAAATCAAATCATATATATGCGATCGATGAAACATATAATCACATATGTACCTTAACATCGGTGTGATGGATGTGTTTGAAAAACCATTCATAACCTTCAAGTTCATTATCAGCAACACAACAAAGAGAACACTTATGTGGGAGCCTTCAAAAAGCAGTTCGTCTTCCTTCTCAAGTGTAGGTAAATCATGAAGATCTTCAAAGTCATCAATTGGCGGCGCATGATGTTGATCATCGTCCATTCTAACATTAAATGCATCATTGATTAATGTATTTGCACCATCATCCTCAATTATGTTATCGTCATGATCATCGTCTAATTCCATATCATCATTAACTTGATCATGATCAGTATTCGCAGGACCTGCATATTGATGTTCCTCCTACACTAGTTGTTCCACAATTACCACATTCTCCATGTTCAGAACAGCCCTAGGAGGCCCTTGCTTTATAATTACAATTAAAACATCAAACAAAGAACTTTAGTCATGTCGATTAAGTAACAAAAATACAAATGATACAATATACAATTACAAAAACTCTTAATATAAAGACCGCATGATATATAATCATGAATTATATTGACTTACCAATGGATGATATTCATGCCCCCCTTCAACATGTCCATGTTCCCTACAATGTTTTTTAGCTATTGCGATCAGTAACCTTCTCTTATTAAATCCCCTACATCGACTGCAAGGACAATAACATTTTCCATCACCCCTTCTTTCCACTCCATCCCACAACCTAGCAAGCAATTGTCGATTTTGTTCTGGATCTTGATGACCTGTAACATTATTGTTACGTGGCATTTTATTACTAAAACCCTAAGAACAAGGTATGAGCAAACCCAAGTATATGATGAGTCTTCTTTTCCACAAGGGTTAGAACCAAATCCACATGAGTCAACCCTAACTCAAGAGTATAAGACCAAGTATATAATGAGTCTTATTTTCCACAATGGTTAAAACCAAATCCACATGAGTAAACCCTAACTCAAGACAAGACCAAGTATATGATGAGTCTTCTTTTCCACAATTGTTAAAACCAAATCCACATGAGTAAACATTAAGTACTCAAGACAAGACCAAGTATATGATGAATCTTCTTTTCCACAAGAGTTAAAGCCAAATCCACAATAGAAAACCCTAAGTGAGGGTAAACCCTAACTCAAGACAAAACCAAGTATATGATGAATCTTCTTTTCCACAATAGTCAAAGCCAAATCCCTAGAAAACCATAATTAGTGAGGGAAAATCGGCCTAACTCAAGACAAAATCAAGTATATCATGATGAATCTTCTTTTCCACAAGTGTCAAAGCCAAATCTACAAGAGCAAACCCTAACTGAGGGTAAACCCTAACTAGTTAAGACAAAAACAAGTATATAATAAATTTTCTTTTCCACAAGAGTCAAAGCCAAATCCACAAGATCAAACCCTAAGTGAGGGTAGACCCTAACTCAAGACAAAACCAAGTATATGATGAATCTTCTTTTCCACAATAGTCAAAGCCAAATCCACAAGAGCAAAACCTTATAAGTGAGGGTAAACCCTAACTCAAGACAAAGCCAAGTATATGATGAATCTTCTTTTCCACAAGAGTCAAAGCCAAATCCACAAGAGAAAACCCTAAGTGAGGGTAAACCCTAAATCAAGACAAAACCAAGTATATGATGAATCTTCTTTTCCATAAGAGCCAAATCCAAATCCACAAGAGAAAACCCTAAATGAGGGTATAAAACCCTAACACAAGAGAACAAAGTTTCTCCAAGAAAGATTTACCAAGAATAAACCAATTAGAAATTAACCAAGAGATACTTCAAGAGAGAAGTCACCAAAGAGAAAGACCAAAATCCAAGACCAAGTGGGAAGATCCCCACAAAAGCACAAGGCCAAAAACCAAACCCTAAACCATGAAATTAACCAAGAGATACTTCAAGAGAGAAGTCACCAAAGAGCAAGACCAAAATCCAAGATCAGGTGGGAAGATCCCCACAAAGGCACAAGGCCAAAAACCAAACCCTAAACCAAGAAATTATTAACCAAGAGATACTTCAAGAGAGAAGTTACCAAAGAGCAAGACCAAAATCCAAGACCAAGTGGGAAGATCCCCACAAAAGCACAAGGCCAAAAAACAAACCCTTAGGAATTTCACATTTCTTGTCCAAGAGATAAGTGCGAGAGTGAGTGTGTGAGATAATGAACCTAGGCCTACATCTATTTATATGAGTGTGTGTAGTAAATGAACCTAAGCTTCGGATATGCGACGGTGCTTTCCATGTTAAATAGTTGACCAATTAAAGGTGTCGTCTCTTAAGCGACGCTTACTAACGCGCCGTCGCTTAACTGACGGTTATGAGAATAGTTGTCGCTTCACCAACGCTTGTGGCCACATTTACAAAAAAAAATGTATCCTTGTGATTTTTGGTAAGTTTAAAAAGATAAATCCACGCGTCATCGTATTTTGGATCGAAATGTAGTAGTGAATACTTCCCATTCCCCCTCAACAGATACCTGACGTAGAGGCTGAGGAAGATAATGTGACATTAAAGGAAGATGGTTATATGGAAGATGATATTATTGATCCATTAGTAATGAACAATATTGTGAAGAGTTCAATAATCACGTTACTCCCGATGCAAATGTGACTCAGCAACAACCATGGCCAGTGGTTCAATCTCCTAATCGAAGTTGTCAGCATTTCAAACCGCAAGAAATTTCGCATCAAAATGAAAGAGAAATCCTAAATGCATACAAGTGGACAACAACGAATTGACTTCCATGGAAGGTAAGGTGGCTAAACACACTATCCTTCATCATTATTCTCAAATAATGAAGCAATATCATGATAACAAATCTGAAGCCGGTAAATGCCAATTGTTTTTAGCTTTTCTTAAATCTAGAAATATGGAAACTGTTATAAGAAATTTATTCATAAGAACAATGAAGAATATCGAATCTAGTAATCACATTGTTAAATATATTGCTGCTGCATTCACATAGATTGGTAAAAAAACTCATTCCTAGGACTGTTGAATGTAGCTCACCATGTATTGGCTGAATCAATTGTATGTAGATCCATAAGACAACGTCGTTTACTTAAATGCAGATCACAAATTGTGCCTTTACATCCTAAGAAACTTAAAAATATTCAGTAAGAAGAGACAACCTTGATGTAGAGGGACAAATGGAAACATTATGTGAATTTAGTGGTAGGTTTCCCCGCAAAGACATTAAGTTAGTCGAAGTAGTGAAAGGCCTAGTGCACACATTTTGGTACGATAACACTAGGCCTTCTTCTAACATGAAGGATGTGTTAAAACATTGTAGGGGTACTAACAACAATGAACCTCATGTTAAACATTATATTGACGTGACACAAACTCAACTGTTCAACATGTTTAAAGTTTCCCACGTAGAGCTAAGGCTCGGGAAAAAATCTTTTGAAAAATGCAAGCCTTGGTATGTTAGAATAAATACCATCCGGAAAAATTATTGTTGTAGATACTGCATAGATTTCGACCTATGCTACCATACATTTGCACATGTATGTCATCTTTTGCATCCTAACCATGTGCAGGAATGCTCAAGTAAAATATCACCAATGTCATCGAGATATTTCATCCATAGCATAATGTGTTCGAGCCAAGATGGGCAGACACATTACTTAAAACAATGTGAAGATGGTTCTTGCAACAATTGTGGTGGGCTATCATTATGGTCTGATTGCATCCATGAAAGTGAAGATGAAGCATTCAGGAATGCAATTGTCAAGAAGCAGAACTATCAGTATGAGACATATTAGCTGCATGATGGGAAAGAAAGTAGGAACATTAAATTGGTGACTTCAGAGGTAAATTGTTGAATATTGACATATTAATATTCATGTACACATATTTTTATGTTTTTTTATAAAACTGTTTATTTTTTTACACCAGGTGCAAGTATGTGATTTTATTTCAAAGTTCCATGGAAATATCCAATAGTACATTCAACATGTCGATATGGTATGGTGGCAAGATGAGAAATTCAGAATATGCTGGGACACCATCCCTCTTGGAACAATACTATTAGTGGTTGACTTTGCAAAAAATTACACAAATTACAAAATAATGTTACAAAAATTGGCATGCCACGTGGCCATAATACAAAATACAGGATCAAACTGTACATCTATGTGTATAAAAACAAAAATTTACATCTATGTATATCCCCTAGAAATTTATTCTAGTTATCCCCCCTTTCGTTCCCACTGCCAATGTCTTCAAAGAAGTATAGCTTTCTTTTCCAACTGCTCACTAGTGATCCCCATCGCTGAACAAGAGGGATAGGTTGCATTTGTAAGTTAGTTTACTAACCTATAAAAATTCTATGTACATTTGTTCAAATTCCAAACCAATATAACATTTTTACTTACTGTACGTGAGTAAGTAATGGTGGGTCATGGTGCCTCACTAGTAGGGAGCCTAATTGGGTGCTCTTTAAGCACCACTTGCTCACTATCAAGCTGCATAAAAAATATATATATGCCAATTTCAAGCACCAACTTAGAGAAAGCAATACATAAACATACAAAGAAAGAGATACATAAATGTACATGTTGTCTCATCAGAGGTGGGTCACCGATTTGGTGCTCTTCAAGCACTGGCGCCTCACCAGAAGCTTGCATAAAGTAACATATTTCAATTTCAGATAATAAAAATAATGAGAAACATATATACTACATGGACGAAAAATTATGTTTTCAAAGAAAGGGAAACATACATGTACCTGGCGTGGGGGAAGAGGTGGGTCGACAACAACCTCACTTTGGTGCTCTTCAGGCACCACTAGATCAATAGATTCTTGCATAAAGTAACATATGTTAAATTGATACATAAACGTACAAAAATGTACAAAGAGAAATTACCAAATCAGATAAAACGATACATAAACGTACAAAGAAACAGACACATAAATGTACATGCTAGCTCTAATTAGAGTTCGTTTGACAACAACCTCGCTTTGGTGCTCTTCAAGCACCACTTGCTCAATAGATTCCTGCATAAAGTAACATATACCAAAACGATACATAAACGTAAAATAATGTACAAAGAGAAAGAACCAAATTAGAGAAAGCGATACATAAATGTGCATGCTGGCTCGTTAGAGGTGGGTCGACAACAACCTCACTTTGGTGCTCTTCAAGCACCACTGGCTCAATAGATTCGTACATAAAGTAACATATGTAAATTTGTCAGATAATACAAAGAAAATGAGACATATCAATGGGGGTAACGAGGAAAAATATACTTGCATTCACAAAAAGAAATAGAAGCAAGAGTTTCAATATATAAATATACCTGGGGGACGTGAGGAGGTGTGTAACAAGTGCATCGATTAACTAGCAACGAGAGAAAAAAACTTCTACTTGCATTAGCGAAGAATTTCTCTTTTTGGACATATTCATCAAACTCATGTTCCTATGTACAAAAGGATATAGATACAATTAGACCATTTCAAAAAATAAAAAAAGTACATGTTGAATCATTAAAATTACAACTAAAAGAAAGCGATACATAAACGTACCTGCTAGCTTGTCTGAAGTGGGTCATTGATATGGTTCTCTCTAAGAGCTGGTGCCTCACTAGAATCCTGCATAAAATCACATATGTCAAATTCAGATAATAAAAAGAATCATAGACATATATACTACATGGACAGAAAATAATGTTTTCAAAGAAAGCGAAACATACATGTACCTAACGGGGGGAAGAGGTGGGTCGCCAACAACCTCACTTTGGTGCTCTTCAAGTACCAATGGATCAATAGATGCTTGCATAAATTAAAATATGTCAATGTCAGATAATACAAAGAAAACAAGACATATACAGGATGGACAAAAACAATTTTTTTCAAAGAAAGCGAAACATAGTTAAAAGCATAATTAAAAACATATTTAAAGGCATAATTAAAAGCATATTTAAAATAATACCTACGTCTGGGAATCTACCTCTACATGAGAGAGACTAGGCTGGGATTCAATGTACTCATCATGATCACCTAATGGTGAAGAACCAAAACCATATGGAATATTGACAGTAGCATCAATGTTCTCAACATTAATCGGTGAATTATGCGAATCTGGGGTGCCATGGGACACCAGCTGTATATTTGGTCACATAATTTGTTAGATAATTAAATAGAAATAAATTGCAAAATAATTGAAAATTGTGATATAAAACAAAATATAATATGAAAATAAAGAGTTTTACTTACAAATTGAAGTAATCCATCGTCTCGAAACTCTGAAGCAGGGCCATAGCATATGCCTCCACACGCTATGCAAGGGTGTGGAGTAACACGATGTTCTCAATGCTCTACGTCTCCAGTGCGATCTGTAGATGGATCCTTACTGTGCAATGGACCGGCCTTATAAGTTCCAACACCTTGGCCTACATTTCCTTGGACATCAGTCCCATGCTGAAGCAATGTATCTACCAGGTCAAATAAGACCTCTTGTCTATCCTCAATCATGGGACCCGCAGGAGGATATACCCGAGGGGGTTTTGGTGTGCATGGAGGGCATGGAACATGGTTAGGATCCATCCTGGTCCCTTCCCTATTCTGGGGAATCCCATGACCAACACCCTGGAAGCCTAAAATATCGAAATAGTTAACATGTTTCCCTAGGATGAATTCTGCATACAAGTTCTTGAGGAAATAAAATGGGATGTCCCTATCCCATGAGGGTCTTCATCGAAGACCATATACCAGTGATCCATCCAATTGGCCTTTATATTTGGTTCCATGCACTGGTCTATGGAAATGTGTGATCGACTAGTGGGTGGAACCAATCTGGTGCTAGGGTCTCGGAATAATGAAAATAATTGGTCTTTTGTAACCTTTAGGTTTTTCATGTCTTTATCACTCAAACCATCAGAATAGTATTGCCTCCTCAATTCTCTGTATGATCTAATGTTGTACAAAGCTCCTTTGGAATTGGAAATTTTGTTTGTAATGGTGTCCAATTCCTCAGCTAAATATTGTCTCAAATGATCCCCCCCTCTAAAAGATGAGCTGAGGCGCCTCAATGCACCCAAACGCACCAAAACATGTGAGTTTCAGTCTTCTTTCCCCTCTGAGTTTGGGTTTGGGTTCATGTTTGGGTTTGGTTCTTGATTATTAGTGGGTTTGTTTTCCACATTATGTTTCTTATTTTTGTTATCTGTTAAGATTTAAACAACAAAATACAAATTCTTTTAATTTATCATTCTTTGATTTAATTCATTTTTTTATTAAATTTGTTTTAAACAAATATAAAAACTATGAAATTAACAAAAACAATAAAAAATTGAGAAAAATTTGTAATTGATAATAGTAGTTAATTGCCATTGGATCCAAGCCAGCTCCAAATTGGCCTCCAAATGCTCGACCTCCAAATTGCTGGTGTGGTTCATCGCTCTCCTGAAACGCTCACTGTGCGAATGACAAAGTGAGGCCCACGACCTCTGTTTTTTTTTGTGTGTGTATTTTCCACATCGCATATGTGATATATGTCGCATATGCAATATATCACACTTGCAATATATATCGCATATGTGATATATCGCGTATGCGATGTTTTACTTTCAAAGAACGCATATGCGATATATCGCATCTACGATACTGCCTTACTAACGTAAGGCTCGTCTTTGGGCTCATGTTATCCCGAACGTACCATCAATAACGCATATGTGTTATCGATTTACACTTCAGAAGTGCATTTCGGATTTCTTAAGCGGCACTAAAAAGTCGAACGAACTTCATGTGACTGCCCTCACATCCCTGTTTTATTTTTCTCCTCTCCCAATGGCAAATCAATATAAACTATTTATAATTTTTCAAACAAACTTTACCATTTCATCATAAAATTGTTATCAATAATTACAAATGTCCTCTCCTATAAAATTTTAATACTTCTACCTCGAGTTTTTACTATTATACAAAAATATATTAGAGAAGATTTAAAACCCATGTATTCACTCACTTAGTTTCTATCATCTATATTTTTTATCATTTGTGATCTTTAAGTGATTTTGAAAAAAACATCAGAAAACCACATATAAATTCTTGGCTCCTAGTTGTTTGAGAATGCCGAGAATACAACCAAGATAGTTTTTGTGGGTCATTCACAAACCAAAATGGTTCTTTTGAGTGAGAGTTAGATATGGGTTTTTAATTTAGTTTGTGTTAAATTGCTATTATGGAGTTTAGGAAGGCATATTTTAATTGCAGAGTTGTTTTTTTTTAATGTAGTTTATGGTGATTTAGATTAGGGTTTTTCATTAATTGTTGACTGATAAGAAATGGTAACAAAGTGCAGTAGCTGAGAAACCACAATCAAGTTTTTATGTAGTTTATGGAAATTTAGATTAAGGTTCTTATTAAGTAGTTGAGAAACTACAATCAAGTTTTTATGTGGTTTATGGTGATTGAGATTAAGGTTTTTATTAAGTAGTTGAGAAACTGCAATCAAGTTTTATGTAGTTTAGGGTAATTTAGATTAGGGGTTTTATTAAGTAGTTGAAAAACTACAATCAAGTTTTTATGTACTTGTGGTGATTTGGATTAGGGTTTTCATTAGATGTAAGAAATGCTAAGAAATTGCAGTAGCTGAGAAACTATAATCAAGCATATTCCCTTCCCCTTCCTTTGCCAGGTGGTAACCCCAAGGGCCAAGGCTACCACCGCAAGGGAGAAATCATATTTCTTCACATCTTCTTTATTATTTTGGGAAGAACCGACTTTCTCACATGATAGCGGTGGTGGTCTCTATAAACCTTGCGGTAATAGCTCTTGGAGGGTGTGGATGATCCCAAGTCTGGGGAAGTGGATTTACACTTGAAAAGAAATGCTAGTGTTCCTCCAAGAGAAATAGTGATTCAAATTGATCATGGTGGCTATTGACCAACATTTTTCTCGCCCAGTTGTTACTTTACAACCCTAGTTGGATGCAGTAAACTTAATTGTGTTTGATTTGCTGGGCACATCTATAGGACATGTGGATGCCATGTTACAATGAATTCCAAATCCATCAAGGTTGAAGCTTGTTGGAGTATCCATATGTATGCTAAGTAGACCCAATATAAATTGAAAATATCTATTCATCAAAGATGTATCTCCAAAAATCACAATGATATCCAGTGCGCCATGCCATGTAATCACCACACAACCTACATGTATTAAATCTGTTGGAAATATTAATTACCGGCAGATTTACATCACGTCTTAGTCGACTCGGTCAGAGTTTGTAGAAGTATAGTCGACTCAATGAGAGTCCATAGAAGTACACTCTCTGAAAGTCAGTATGCCAGGTTGAGGAGTCCACACCTCACCATATTTAAGAAGTTGAATTGTATTTCTGAATAAAAGTTTCTAGGTAGAAATTTATTACAGTTTTTAATGATATTTGTTGGCTTCCAAGAGAAACAAGTTTAGTCTATGTATATGTAGAAGAAGAATATTGAAAAATAGAGAAGAGAAGAGAGAAAGTGTGTGGAGTGGTGGAGAGAGATGAACGGAGTAAGAAGAAAAGGAGATAAAGAAAAACTCTGAAAAGAGTTCGAGAGATCAAACTCGTGTTTTGAAATGTGTTGAGAGCCCGAGCTCTGTAAAAGGTGAAACATCCAAGTAAATTTCCAAGGATGTAAATGTGACGATAGTTCTTTTGTTATGTTGTGATAATTTAGAATGCATGTCTTATTTATGTTACACATCTTCTCTAGAATTATTTGTGTGAATGTTGTTTACATTTACCGTTTTGTGAAAGACACAAAGAATCCACCATTATTTCACTGTGTAAAAGTTTGAGTTTTAACCACACAGTGCTTGACACAAGTATTTCTTAATAATTTGGTTATAAGATATTGTGAGCCTGTCACAATAAAGTTGTGTGAGTTTTATCCCAAGTTACGGAGTCTTGGAAAGTGTTTTTCAAATTATAAGTTAATAGAGAAAGAAATATTATTTTATAAAGTTTCGTTAAAAGTGGTCCTCTCAAAGTGGGAGTTGGTCACGGCCAAAAGTGTGTGGCGAATAAATTATGCCATCATAAAATCCCACCGAAGTCAACTAGGTGTGTATCAAGGTAAAAGTGTGTCGGGTTAAAAGTTACTAAAATGCCTGTCGACAAAAAGTGAAAGTTGAGTTGTGTCACAGTTAATTATGTCGCAGTAAAAGTTTGTCACAGTAAATCCTTGCCGTAGTAAAATTTATGTCTCAAGTATTTTGGTCAAATTTAACTCGTAGAATTAAAAGGTAGGGTTTCCCAAAGGTAGTGTGTCGTAGCTATAAAATAAATAGAAATAAAATTATTATTACGTAGTAACTCAAGTTAACTATTGCAACTCCTCCTCTCTCTCCTCTCCACTCCCAAGATTTGGTACTAGAGAAGGTTTAGAAAAAAAACATTTTTTTAAAAAAATTAAAGGAATCTGGCTTCCACTTCTCGTACACACATGCAAGTTTACAAACTCCAATTTTCTCAGGAAAAAATTATGAATATTGGTCTCTAACAATGAATGATTCTTTTAGAGGTCAAGATGTATGGGAGATAGTCTAGAATGGTTATACAGAATGAGCAGATCAGGCGGCATATAATACTCTCACACAACCTTAGAAGGATTCCCTAAGGGAACAGAGGAATAAATATGGAAAATCTATGTTCTACATACATCAAGCCATGCATGAAATAATACTTCAAAGAGTAGCAACAATGAAGATAGCTAAGGAGGCATGGGATACATTGAAAATTTCCTATCAAGTCTTGGCAAAGGTAAAGACTTCTAGATTGCATATTCTTAGAAGAGATTTTGAATCTCTGCCAATGAAAAAAATAGAGTCAGTGGAATTATTTTACACTAAAGTCATTTGTATTATAAATCAACTAAAATCCCATGGAGAAAAAATAGAAGATAGAAGGATTGTTGAGAAAATTCTTACAAGTCTTCCCCCAAAATTCGAATCCTTGGTGGTGATCTTGGAACAAAATAAAGAACTATCGTAGTTTACCATTCATGAGTTACAAGCCTCACTCATCAATCATGAACATAGAATTAGTATATCAAATACATCATTAGAAGATACATTTTCAATACAGACATCCATAAGCTGTGGAAGAGGCAGGAAGGGATATAATTCTAAAGGAAGAGGAAGAAGTTTTTCCAGAGGAAGACGCAGTAGCAGTCCTGCAAATATCATTGGTAGAGGAAAAAATTAGAACCCCAAACAACCAAGTGGTCACAGGTTTGATAAATAAAAAATATAATTTCATTATTGCAGGAAGTTCAGAAATTTTTCATATGAATGTAGGAAGAAGTAGTATGACGAAGGAAAGCAAGGTTAGAACCAGTCAAGCAATACCAACACTTTGAACAACACAATTTTGTTGGCATGTTCATCCCCAATTGAAGTTAATGTTTTTCAAGGAAGTCCATGTGACATATGGTATTTTGATTCATGTTGTAGAAATCATATGACTGGAAATTAAAATCTGTATTCCATCCTAGATGAATCAATTCAAACTGATGTCACACTTGGAAATAATGTCCAGGTCACTATTTTGGGATAAGGTACTATTAGTATTCTAACCAAATAGGGGGACCAAAATATTATGCATGATGTTTATTATGTTGAAGGTCTGAAACACAATTTGCTAAGCATTGTACAACTGATACAAAAATGTTATAGAGTCTACATGGAAGACAATCATTGTGTGATTAAAGACTTACATCTCGGAAACCAATTTATAGCAAAAGTACCAATGATAAGAAATCACTTGTCTCATTTGAGGATAATTCCAGGAATGAAAGGAAATAAAAATTTAGGAGCTTAATTCAAGGAAGAAAGCAAAGAAGTAGACAAGCATTGAGACAAGGAAGAAAATGACAACGCTCAAATTCAAGCAACATTTCAATCAGAGGTTCAATATGAGTCATGGTTGTGGCATTTCATATTTGGACATCTCAATTTTGGTGGGATGAAGCTACTACACACGAATAATATGGTGAGAATATTTCCATTGATTGACAAACCAGAGAGAGTTTGTGAAGGATGATTTTTGGAAAGAAACATAGAGAGACTTCTCTAGTCAGAAAGTCATACAAAGCACACATACCACTTGACATTGTACACTCTAATATATGTGTCCCAATGCAGACACCATCCATGTGAGGATGCAATTATTTCCTTACTTTTATTGATGACTTCATAATAAAGACATCGGCATATTTTATAAAACATAAATATGATGTGTTTAGACATTTTTAACAATTCAAGGCACTTGTGGAGAACCAAAGTGGATACGACATCAAAATATTAATGACAAGAAAAAGGTGGTGAATATGTATCGAATGAATTTTCAAATTTTTTCAATACCCAGTGGCATACACAATCAATTCACTATGCGGTATACACCTCGGTAGAATGGTGTCATAGAGATAAAGAACATAACCATTATAGAGATGGAACGCAACATGATGGAAGCCAAGCATTTGTCAAATGAATATTGGGTTGAAGCAATTGCAATTATTGTATATATTATGAACCGGTGTTCAAAAAAGAGCGTGAAAAACAAATTCCCTCAAGAAGCATGGACATGTATGAATCACAATGTTTCTGATTTAAAAGTTTTTGGTTGTGTCGCATATGCTCATGTTCCAGGTGAGATGAGAAAGAAATTAGAAAATAAGGGACATAAATGTATTTTTGTTGGTTACTCTAAAGACACAAAAGCATACAAGGTGTATGATCATGTCTTAACAAAAGTAATTTTTCAGTCATGATGTTCAATTTGCTGAGAATGAAGCATGTGATGGAATAGTCGAGAATAATATCAATATTGTGTCAACTATCGAGCATGATGACATGATACCGGAAGTGGCTCAAACACCACATGTAAGTCAAAATGTCGTAGCATCATCAAATTTCCAAGACAGGGCGACATGTTTCATCACAAGGAATGTCGACACAAGTCATAGCTCAAGATACACCGACACGCACACCAAGAGGACAACAAACTCCATCAAGCAGTTCAACAAGGTTGACATTAAAAGATCCAACAAAGACATGAAGTCTTCGTGAGGTATATGAAAATTGTATACCAAATTCATTCTCTCTTTTTGCATTAGTTTTTGAAATATATAATCCTCTAGCATTTGAGGAAGCTATCGAAGGTGAAGTACAGGAAAAATCCATGGATTAAGAAATATAATGTTTTGAGAAAAACCAAACATGGGAGATGGTAGATGTACAAAAATATAAGGATGTAATTAGTGTCAAATGGATTTACAAGACCAAGAAAGATTTTGATCACAATGTGCAGAAGCACAAGGAAATAATGGTTGTAAGAGGGTTCACACAACATCCCAACATAGACTTCAATGAAATGTTTTCACCTACCGCACACATGGATACATTCATAATAGTTTTCGTTATTACTGCACAAAACAAATGGCATATTTATCAAATCAATGTTAAATCGACATTTTTGAATGGCTATCTGGAGTAAGAAGAGTATGTGGAACAACCACAAGGATACGAAGTTCCAGGTCAAAAGCAAAAACTATATAGGATGAAAAAGGAATTCTATGATTTGAAGCAAGATCTTAGAGCTTTGTACAGTCACATTTATTCCTATATCACCCTAAATGGATTTCACAAAAGTGAAAGTGAACCAACATTGTACACCAAAGTTAATGAGCAATGTAACATGTTAATTTTTTGCCTATATGTAAATGATTTAATATTTACTGGTGATTTTGGAATAAATAATTTTAGAACAGTGTTGGAAATCAAATTTGAAATGACTGATTTGGGGCTTATGAAGTTTTTCCTAGTCATTAAAGTCCATTATTTTGAAAGTGGAATATTTATATCACCATCAAAGTATGAAAATGTAGTTTTAAAGACATTCAGTATGCGTAATTTCAAGGTAGCCCCAACACCAGTATTAATAGGTTTAAAATTGAGCAAGGATGATTATGGATCAACTCTAAATCCTACTTTGTTTAAAAGGATGGTTGGTAGCCTTATGTATTTAACTGTGACAAGACCAGACATCTTGTATGGATAAGTATGATCCCAAGATTCATGGAGTCACCAAAATTATCTCATTTGAAAGATGAAAGAGAATTCTGGGGTATGTAAGTGGCACAAAGGACCTTGCCATTATGTATTCAACCTCGAAAATTTTTAAAGTCATTGGATACACTCACACTGACAATGGATGTGGAGAAGATGATAGGAAAAGCATATCTAGGAACACATTTCATTTTGGTATAGGTGTTGTGTCATGGGATTCAAAGAAACAATGCATTATAACTATGTCTTTAACAAAAGCATAGTATGTCGCAGCTACAAGTGTTGCATATCAAGATGTTTGGATGTGGATAATGTTAAGAGACTTGTCGTAGAACCAACAAGAACCAAACAACATTTATTGCGATAACAATTCAACAATTTCATTGTCGAAGAATCATGTGTTCCATAAGAGAACCAAGCACATTGAAACAAGGTATCATTTCAAAAGGGAATTGGTGAACAACAAAGTGATTTTTTTTAGAATTTTTCAGGTCTGAAGGTCAGCTAGCAAACATCTTTACAAAACTATTAGAAAGGGATGCACTCCAGTATATACGAATTTTTTTAGGAATGACAAGTTCTTCTTAGTGATTTTTTTCATGCACGGAGCATGTTCCAGCTCTGAAACATTTTGTAATATTTTGTTTAATGATCCCCATCTACTCATAATTAAGGGGGAGTGTTGGAAATATTAATTACTCAGAGATCTACATCACATCTCAATCGTCTCAGTCATATTTCATATAAGTACACTCTCTGACAGTCAGTCTGTTGGGTTGAGGAGTTCACACCTAAACATATTTAAGAATCCAAATTATATTTATGAAGTTAATTTTATAGGTAGAAATTTATTATAGTATTTAATGATAGTTGGTGGATTCCAAGAGAAGCGAGCACTAATACATTTGGGCAGATTTTTCCACGAAATATTTCCATGTTTTGAACATTCGTGGATGAATACTTCATTTTTTTTATCATAGCGGAAAAACCGTGGCAATATCGATGTTTTTAATTTTTGAGGAACTTTCCTCTCTATTTCAATGATATATGGCTATCTTTACACACCCACCAAGCCAATGTTTTCATTTTTAACGCTCACGCACCCGCTTTTATCATTCATGCACACGCTTCTTCTTATTCCTACCACACGAGTAGAAATATTATAAAACCTCATTCAAATTAGAATCATAAATATCAAGATTGTCCATTGAATAGAGAATTTTGTTGAAGCACTGGAAGACATAAGCCGCTTCTTCCAATGAACCACCAGTCAATAGAACTGCACAAATAGATGTGGCTAATGCAATAAGTAGACAAATGGTGTCTCGTTTATATGGTTTTCATTTTGAAACCATGAAAACATAGCCATGATTGCAGTCCCCACTAAAGAAATTGTGGTCTTCCCTATGGATTTATAACATCTGCGCATATTTGCTTAAGTAGTTCCCCAACTTTCAACAGCTCTTGGTTGTTTACGTGCAGGTCAACTCATGCATTTTCAGCACATTTTCTATAGTTGTGACAAGGTTCTTGGTGATTCATTGAGCACTGATTGAGCCCGGATTTCTTTATATACCATATCCAAAACTAGAGAGATTAGTCATACTCTGAAATAATCATTTGGCTGTAAATTCATAAAATGTAAGCATGCATCCTTTTTTGCGGGATACAAACTAACATTCAGGCTCAAAATAATAGTTGTATTCTTAGGTTCATGTACCTTACAAATGAATTTAACAACCCTATAACTCCCTCCTTTTATTTAAACTAGAGTAATTGCAACAAGAGGGTCTAGTCAAAAATGACTATAGCCAATTCATTTTTTTTATAGACCCAATGCTCCACTAAGATATAGTTCACTGACACAATGTTAATCACTTTCCATAGTAGAAGGACAACTTTCATTTGGACCATTTGGTCCACCTAGTGTTCCAATTCCCAAAATATCAAGGTCTCCTTGTGACTAAATCAAATTCCATTACACAACACTTGTTGGCATCAATGAAAACTTCATTCTGTTAGACACAATGCTCACTGAGAGGGGGGGGGGGGGGAATCAGTGAGCTAAGGATTCAAATAAATTTCAACTTTTTCTACCAATCTTATATCATTATTTCACAATTGCTTCAACAACATATTTATCAAAGAACAATATCAACTAGGCACATGTCATTCATCAATTAAACAAATCACTGTCAAGACATTGCAGAAGGGACACGAGATATATTTTTGTAATCTTTATATAAGTGGAGACTTCAATCTCCAATATAGGCTACAACCCATAAGGTGGCACCACCAACCAGAATGGTTTAGTTAGCTACAACTGATTGGGTTACTACAACATCCAAACAAGATTCAAATTGTCAAAAGACCAATAAGTCTTTCCCCAGCTCCACCCAACCTCCCTATATAAATTTCATATTATTACAATTGATACATAAGACTCTTCCAAATTAAGTTTGCCACAGGCACACACATCAAAAATACCAATCAGCAAGTCTTCATTCTATACTCAGCAAGACATTCAACATACAACATACCGCAGCCCTATCTCAACTCTGTCCATACACAGTAGTATCTTGTCTTTAGTACTATCCACATCAGCATATAGGCTTCCAAACTATTTAATTTAACACTTAGACAAAATTGTTTTTAACTTGTAAAAACAATTTTTCTTCTACTTTGGTAGATTTATTTCTCCCTCATGTGATCACCATAAGGAAACCTACAAACATGGCTAGATAGCCATTTCAACAATGAACAAGACCATATCACAAGATAAATCTGTTGACACACACACAACCTTTAGCAAGCATTTCAAAATAGCTTCTTAACCTATTTTGAACATCAAAACACATTTCTTCCCATTTTGGCAGACTCCTATTTCACACATGTGAACACTCTATGGAGACCTGAAGTCATGAGCAGATGGACAACTTACCAAAGAATGGATCCATGACATTTGATAAATTTACTTGCACAAAGATAGCCCTTGGCGGGCATTTCCAAATGACCTCTCGAACTCTTGTTTTTAACACTTAGTCAATTTTATTTTGTTCTCACTATGCAAAATATTAATTTTCCTATTTTTGGCAGATTGATATTTTGCATATGAGACCATCATAAGAAAACCTGAAGGTATGGTTGGATATTTAGTTCACCAAAAAACCTGCCTATGTTACCTGATGAATTTATCATCAAAATAACCCCTCCTTGAGGGCATTTCAAAATGATTTTTCAATTTCCTGAATCTAACACAACCAATTTTCTTGTGTTCTTGAAATGAAAAATAATATTTTTCTTACTTTTGGTAGATTTATATCTTTGTCATAAAACAACCCATAGGATAACTGAGACCATTCTTAAATGCACGCATCAAGAAGCTATAGCCTAACACTTTCATATTATTTTTATCATTCATCCTATGAGATAGGGCAGGCATTTCCATGAGGCCATTGAGGGAGTTTTTCCAGTACTACAAAAGTGCAAAACATCCTGAAACTCTGTTTTGGTAGACCATGATCTTTGTCATCAAACATCTTCTTTGAGAACTGATACCATGTTGATATAGCCTCTTCAACAAGATGTAGGATGATAGATTCATATAATTTTTATCATACACCTATAAGGTATGGCGAGCATTTTCCCAAGGCCACATCAGCCAGTTTTTCAACACTTACACAATTTTCTTAGTTTGGTCCAATCTGCCTAAAACATTTTTTTGGCAGGGTCATAACTTCTTCCCTATCTATTTCCAAGACAATATGAAGACATGGTCAGGTAGGCAAAATATCAATCTACAAGACCCCCATATGGTGTGGGAATTTTCTTCAACACATAATTTGTGGCAGGCATTTTCTTAAGGCTACTTGAGCCAGTTTTCCAACACTGGTCATTTTCAGGACTTTCTCCAAAATTTATTCTGAAACCTCATTTTGGCAGATTCATAACTTTTTCTTCAGACATTCTTAAGGATAAATAATACCATGGTTATGTATACAATCCAACACGCTATAAGACCTGTATGTGCTGCGAGCATTTATGCTAACCCATAATTTAGGGCGGACACCTTTATGAGGCTACTTAGCCATTTTTGCTTGCTCTGGCACAAACCCCTATTTTGGAAGGTCCATAACTTCTCCCTTGGGCACTTTCAGGACAAATGGAAGACATGGCCAGGTAGGCAAAACAACAATCTACAAAACCCCCATGTGGTGCGGGCATTTATATTCTCTTATAAATTATGGCGTTCATTTCCTTAAGGAAATTTTTACTAATTTCCCCATACTTACATTAGAGGAAATTTGGGGTCTAAAATGGGCCTTATAAGAAAACGACCCAACAATAGATTTTTGTGAGTTTTAATTCAGGAACCAATAGAATTTCAATAAAATGATTCAACCATAATGGTTGACTTGCCATATTTGTCATAAGAAAACAACTTTTTTTGTACGTATTTTCAAAATCTCTCCCTATGTTTTTACTTAAATTTCGAATGGGAGGGCTCCTTGGATGTGGAAGTTAATTATGAAATGAACAAGTACCCACATTGAATACTTTTAACAGACCCTGCTTCCCCAAAAACAAAAAAAAATCTAAAAAAATGTGATGATGATGTCATCATCATGCTTTTTAAGGTATTTCTTGTTTTTGGGGCAGTGGGGTCCATTAAAAGTATGCCATGTGAGTACCTGTTGGACGTGGAATTAAATTCCACATCCAACGAACCCTCTCGTTTGAAATGTGAGTAAAAACATAGGGAGATATGTTGAAAATACGAACAAAATTAGTAGTTTTTTACTTCTTCCTCCAAAATTAATAAATATTATTTTATTATTTCAACTATTAATTTATTATTTTCCTTAGGAGTCCCATTTTAGACCTCAAATTTCCTCTAATGGTCATTTTCCTGTTTTTCACCAAATTACCATACTTTTCCAAAATAATTGTCATTAATGTTGTCATCAATGGCAATCCTATTCATCGCAGTCTTCATGTTTTTCTTTATAGAAATTGGTATATAATATACTACATTTAGAAATATGCTTATATCTAATGTATTTGACAAGTTATTGGTTGGTATGGTGTAGGTAAGACAATTACTTGTCACTATAAGGATTTTTCACTATGAATGAAAATGCAAGGACGCTTGCACAGTTTAGAGCGGCATTAGATGAGAGGCGAGATGGAAAATGTTATTTCCCTTGCTTTGATTGCAGGGGCTTGCAAAGAAGAAGAATTTTAATAACAACAGCTGAAATACATTGTAGGGAGAAGGGGTACGTCAAAGGGTGTTATGAATATCATCCCTTGGTAAGAGGTTATTCAATTTTTATTGTATTCTCTGTAATAGTCATCATGTCATGAATATCAATAAAATGTCTTATCATTTTATTATATGTTCTATACACACTGATTTTACTACATTGTTTCTAAATATATAGACTATGCCCCAAAATGTCCCCTTCTAGAGAGTTATTTGCCAAATACTAGCAGAAATACTCATTTATAGGGTGATGAACATCTATATCAGAATATTTAAACTCATCAAGTTCTTAATGATGATATGGATGGAGATAACATTAGTGATACAAATCACGAAGATGGGATACATAGATTGATCCAAGACACATTTGCTCCAATGGATGAGGACAACCACGATGATATTCATGATGTTGATCCTCTACTTGAGAAGGCACATCAACCTCTTGATGAATTCTCAAAAACAAATCATCTATATGCTATATTGTTGTTAGTGAAATTGAAGGTTTTCAATGTGTTATCAAACACCTGTTTATCCTGATCTTGGGGGCTGAGACCCGAAAGGCTTGGATGCTGAGAGAGGAGGGGAGTAAACCTACAAATTGTTATCATTTGATGCATAGAATAACATAGAGAAACATACATAGAATAAATAGACCACATGGAGGGGTGAGGCTCAAAGAGAGTTCTTTGAGCCTCACCTCGCAAACCATACTAAGAAAGACACTCAGAACTAGTAACCTAATAACACAATAGAATAAGAGAAGTGGAGGAAGTCAAAAATCCTTGAATGATTTATTGAGAAGGCATAGAGCCTTTTTATAATAGTATTACAATGTATCTTGGGGCAATACCATGGGTCAAAACCATGGGTTGTGAAATACCATGGATGAGAGAGGTAAAATGTGCCTTGAAGCCATACCATGGAACAAAACCATGGGTTGTCAATTACCATTGATGAGAGAGGGTGGGCTCTTCATTTAATGCTTTTATGATGACTTCTAGTGTGTGTCCTCTTATTAAATGCTTTTATGACTCATACATCTGAGTTTAGACCATATTCCCCCTGAAATTCAGATCATTCTTCCCCCCTTAGAAAATGATGGTCCCCATCATTTCATACAAAAAAGAGACCCATGATTTCAATGTGTCTATGGTTAGCCCATAATTGTGGGTTTTGTGTGGTTGACCCATAACTGTAACTGTGGGTTTTGCGTGGTTGACCCTTAACCATGGGTTTTCGATGGTTGACCCCTAACCATGTGTTTTGTTTGGTTGACCCTTAACCATGGGTTTTGTGTGGTTGACCCATAACCATAACTATGGGTTTTGTGTGGTTGACCCCTAACCATAACTATGGGTTTTGTGTGGTTGTCGGATCTTGGGGGATGAGACCCGGAAGGCTTGGATGCCGATAGAGGAGGGGAGAAAACCTGCAAATTGTTATCATTTCATGCAAAGAATAACATAGAGAACATACAAAGAGAAAATAACCCACATGGAGGGGTGAGGCTCAAAGAGAGTTCTTTGAGTCTCACCTCACAAACCATACTAAGAAAGACACTCAGAACCAGTAACCTAATAACGCTATAGAATAAGAGAAGTGGAGGATGTCAAAAATCCTTGAATGATTTATTGAGAAGGCATAGAGCCTTTTTATGACATTATTACAATGTGCCTTGGGGAAATACCATGGGTCAAAACCATGGGTTGTGAAATACCATGGATGAGAGAGGTACAATGTGCCTTGAAGCCATACCATGGAACAAAACCATGGGTTGTCACTTACCATGGATGATAGAGGGTGGCCTCTCCATTTAATTATTTTATGATGACTGCTAGTGTGTGGCCTCTCATTAAATGCCTTTATGACTCATACATCTAAATTTAGACCATATTCCCCCTAAAATTTGGATCACCTATCTCACACATATACTAAGGTATGTAATTTGTTAATTATTTATGCCTGTATGTTCACATGTACATAAAGGGTTGAAATTTTTCCTATATTGCTATTGTTATCTAATTTGAAAAGTATGGATGCAATATTGATGATCAATATTGTTTACATTTACTTATTTTTTTGAATTTTTTAGATTGTTAGGTGAATTTCTATTATCAACGTCAAATATTTTACCATGCACATATAGAGAGATATATGTGATTCTGAAAGAATTTGGAATGGAGTATCAAGCTATTGATGCATGTCCTAATGGTCGTATCATATGCTATGGACAATATGCATTAGAAAATGAATTCCCACAATGTTAAACAAGTAGGTCTTGAACCGATAAATTGACAAAAAAGGTGCCTCACAAAGTTCTTCATTACATTCCAACAATTCCACGTCTCCAGCGGTTGTTTAGGTGTCAAAGTATAGCTCAGTTTATGGATTTCCATGCAAAGAACAGAAGTTGAGACAATGTTCCTTGAATTCCTATAGATGGGTCTGCATTTAGGTACATCGAATAAAAGTGGCCAATTTTCAAAGAAGAACCTCGTAATGTTAAACTTTTGTTGGCAGTTGATTGTGTAAATCCATTTGGAGAGCTTTGTTCTACCTACTCAGTGTGGCATGTTTTTTTTATAAACAATAGCCTTCCTCCTTGGATGTCGGTCGAGAGAGAGCACAGAATGTTGGCAATGATTGTTCCAGGTATTTAATTATATTGTAATTTTTTACTTGAAAGTCTGATCACTAAATATTTCTTGTCTTTGTTTTGTGCATGATAATTATGTCTTCTAGATATAATGACATATAGCTAAATATAATTAATCATGTATGTTGGACGAATCAGGTAAGTACCAGGTTAAATGTATGAACGTATATATTGAGCCTCTTATCGATGAGTTGTTGAAGTTATGGGATAACATCACTATGTATGGCATCTCTAGACCAATACGGCAAAGACGATTTCAATTCCATGGAATACTTGGATGGAAAATTCATGATGCTCTTGGGTTAACATATTTTTGTGGTATATTATTACTTTATTTTGTTCTTTAATATTATATATATATTGAAAATATCATGCATTAATTTAAATGGAAATTCTAATTCTCTACACTAATTCATATATCTTGTAGGTCTTCAAACAAAGGGTAAATTTGCATGTCCAGCTTGCGGTCCCAGGATAAAATCGTGTCGTTCACGGAGTTTAGCAAAGGAAGTGTTTGATGAGTATAGGCACTTTCTTCCTAAGAACCATAGTTATCGAACTACAGGAAAAGAAAAATTCAATGGTAAAGAAGAGAATGGAAAAAAACCATGAAGAATGACACCTCACCTATGGAAATTGGAATATAATAGAAATTGTCAAGATATGCCAAATTATTTATGTATTGTTAGAATATTGGTCAATACTCAACCAAATTTCTGAATATGAAAAACAATATTTTTCCTACTTCGAAAGATTGATTTCGTGCACATGTGACCATCATAAGGAAAACTGAAAACATGGGTGGATAACCACTTCAACAAGGAACATATCCATGTCACCCTATGAATTTTATTAGCACAAGGACACTGGCCAGTATGGTTGTCATTGATGTCAAAGAAGGTCATTAATGACAAAAGAAGTGTTGATATGGCATGTGTGATGAGCTTTAAAACAACTTGTTGGTGTCCTAATGTCTCATGATTTCTTTGCTACATTTTGGTAGTAGTTGATAACGGTATGATAATTTGGGGATTTTGAATATGTGTTGAAAAACTAGCCTAAAGAAGCTTCCTTATGAAAATGACCACCATAATTCATAATAAGAAGAAAATGCCTGCCATGACCTCCCATCCCATATTTTGTTGAAATATCTATCTGACCGTGGCCCCGGGTCTTAGAAAAAATCCTTGAAGAAGAAGATACAGGTCTCCTAATAGATGGATTTTTTGTTAAATTAGTCACAATTGCTCTAGGGAAATGCCCGCCATAATTTGTGGGTTGAAGAAAATGACCGCACCACATGGTCATCTTGTAGGTGTATGTTTTGTATACTTGACCATGTTCTCACATTGGTTTGATAATGCTTGAGGAAGAAGATATGGATCTTCTAGAACATGGTTTCATGCCGTCTTACACCAAAGTTCAGTAAAATGACCACCTAGGGAAAATGAAGATAATTCTGGGAGTGAAATCAGCATAGGTGTGCTCATTAAGGTGTAATACATCATCTAGTAGCATTAATTTAGGTTTTTTGTCAAATTAAAAATCCACCTTAGGTTTTGGACAAATTGTCTAACTATGGAATTATTGGTAAAATCTGCCTAAGTGGCCTCAAGGAAATGCTTGCCAATTGTCATAGGATGATGAGAAAAATTATCTAAAAGTGATAGGCTCTATTATGTTGGTTGCTTCATCCAACCATGGTTTCAGATTTCTCAAATAGTCTCTGAGGAGGAATATATCAATCTACCCAAACTGCCTCTCACCTTCATTTGCACTATCCCAGTAAAATGCCCACCAAGGTTAGATGATGAGCTTGTGGGAGAGAAGATTGGAATGGTTGATTCAGTATGATATTCCTCAGATTTTGGATGTATCACTCTCAAAGTTTTATGAAAAAAATAAAATCACCTTGGTGACTTAGGGTTTGAAGAGATTTGTCCAAGTGCCAATAAGCAGTTTGGAAGACCACTTTAAAATGTCTGCCAGATGTTGGGTGTATGTCAATAGGTTCATCAATTGGAATGGATTTGTTATTTGTTGAAATGCATATCAATACTTAATTTCAGGATGACTTACAATGGTCACATATGCAAAATATCAATCTGCCAAAAGTAGGAAAAATACTATTTTGCATATTGAGAAACATGAGAAAATTGCCTAAGTGTTGAGAACAGGATTTTGAGATGTTGTTTAGAAATTCCCTCCAAGGGTTTTCCTTGTGAAAATAAATTTATCAAATGCCATGGATCAAAGGCCACCTGTACCAGTTTTCCAACACTTATCCATGTCCAAGAATTTCTCCAAGGTTTATCATGAAACCCTATTTTGGCAGACTTATAACTTTCTCCTCGGAAATTATTAAGGAAAACTGACACCATGGATAGATAGCCAGTTCAACAACCAATAGCCTGATATGTTGGTGTGGGAATTCTATTTAAACCATGAATTATGGTGGGAATTCTCGTAGAGTAGTTTTGACTACTTTTTCATACTTAATCAATTTCCAAAGTTTCAAAAAGTTGCCATATTTTTCCAGAATGATGTCAGATTACAACACTGACTTCCTGATAGCACCAGAACACCATTATGTGTATTTCCAGCCTCACCATACATGCCACATCATCATACTTTCCATGTCATTACTTCCTTTGTCATTTCTTTGTCTTTCACTGAGTTTACCCTGCCATCATGCCTTTGGTTATCCTTTTGTCATTCACTGAACTCCGTTGACATCAATGACAATCACTTTTGACTTGTATCATATGTTATATAAATCTTTGTTTTTTTTAGTGAATTATGTTCAGCGTAGTATGTACCTATATTGATTAATTAGTGTTAATTTGATTTTGTTGATGTTTCATGAATGTCCTTAAGGAACGAATGGGATTCCATAAGGAATGAAAATTTACTCGATGCAATTCAGTAGGTTGCCATAATACGAGCACCTACAAATAGTTTATTTGTTTGATACAATGCATATATGGAAGAACATAACATAATTGTTATGGTGAATATTAGATGGAAGGACTGACAAAGAAAGAAATGGAAAGATTTGTAGTGACATCCAAGAATCTAATCGCGCATTGCAAAGTGTGATAATTAATTCTAATGGTGATGGATGTCAACAAAATATTAGTCTTCCTTGGTGCTTGACGAAGCAACAGAGAAATATTGTAAAAGAGTTCATTAGAAAAAATCAGGTTTCTGACAGGGTTTTCATCTAACATAAAGAATATCTTAACGAAAAAAAGTAATTTTGGTGGGGTTAAAACACATGAATGGCATACATTCATTAAAGTAATTGTGAGTTTTTAATATATTTTCTTATTGCTATGAACTATTTTATTAATTTTATTCTCTTATTTGGAAATAAATAATAATTATGTGTTTTTTGATATAGTATGGTCTACCTTTATCTCTCCCAGACGACTTTGACAACAACATAAAACAAATTATTTATGTTCTTGGAAAATACATGAGGTAAGTAATGTTTTACATGGAAATGTACTTGGTCCATGGTTTGTAGCAGAACTTATTGACATATTATGTTTTTCCCTCAAATTTTATAGATGGCTTGATATTATTTTATTGCATCATTTGTAGGTGGCTTCCCTCAAAAGAAATCCATAAAGAAGATATAAGGTATTGGAAGAGAGAAATTCCTTGACTAATGTGTGAAATGCGACAATATCTACCTCCAGCATTTTTCAATGCACAAGAACACTACCTCATACACCAAGTTGAGGAGATTGAATTATGTGGACCAGTACACATAAGGTCGATGTGGATGGTGGACAGGCGGTTGAAGTCGTTGAAGGATCTTGCTAGACAAAGAGCATGTCCTGAGGGTTCTATGGTTGAGGGATATATGGTATATCAATGCATGGTGCATATTAGTGAATATCTACCTAAATTAGCAGAAAATATGAATGTGCCTCACATTTGACATCTCAACTCCATCAACAAATTTGAAGGGGAGGTCCTATTGGGGAAAGGTACAATGAGGACCGTGAAAGGTAATTATTAGATTTTGTGGAATTAATATATTACACATGTATTTTTCCAATTTTTATTTTATCATACTAATTTGTTATTTGTTTATTAATCCTGCATATTCAACTGTATTAAACTATGCATGTAATGATATCTACTTAATGATAGTGAATTGTTATTTTTCCATACATTTGCTCAAGTGTGGGATTCTTTACATTTATACATTGCAAAAAACCTTTATTGGATGGAGCAGTGGATAGAAGATTGTGAAGAATGATTTGGTAGGTTATCATGGGAAGGGCTCAGTAACATGATTAAAACAGTTCAACGTCATCGACATCAATTTCCTAATATTATGTTGCAAAGGGAAGTTGATTTAGCCTATGGTTTAAAAGATAAAAAGGCAAGTAAATTGTGTACCCGCATTATTCTAGTTACTTCCCATTTTTTCAATGTATTTGGTTTGTTTGAGTTTTCAAATATATTACCTAAGTCCTATATGACGTTTATTAATTCACAATGTATCTTTCACTTCTTTTCAATGTTGTAGTTGAAACATCACAAGGCTATGTAGTGTAATGGTCATAAATTTCGTATCAAAATGTTGCATGATAAGATGAAAACCTCGGATTGTGGGATAACTATAGTCTTTAAGGTCACCAATGTTTCCTCTAGAAGTGAGACATCTAGAAGAAACTGAGAATAGGTACTATGGGCATTTGGAGGACATAATTGAGTGTGATTTTAATTCGTTTAAAGTAGTTTTGTTTGAGGTGAAGTGGTACAGGATACAGATGCATGAACATGATCCTAAAAGAATTGTTATTGAGCATGCTAATGGATTTACCATGGTTAATACAAGGGAATTTGAACCGAGTACATAGCCTTATTTTCTTCTAAGTCAATGTGAGCAAGTCTTTTACCCATAGGTACCAGGTAAAGCAGGTTGGTCATACATTGCTAGTACAATCAAAGAGGAAGACTAGTAAAGTATAATAATGTAGATGATGAATATAATCATGAAGAAGAAGATGATGATGATGATTCAGATCAGGAGCAGGTGGCTGCAGTCAATGTGTTAGATGAAGAAGTTGAAGAGGTCAATCATCCAAATGTAGTAGATGATGATATCATTGGCGGTGTCGATGACTATATTAGTGAATATGCCATTGATGATGATGTTGATGTGAATGAGCCTTTTATCAATATGTATTCTGAACCATATCTTGATACAGATGTTGAGTTGGATGAATACGTGTAAAAACTAAGAGAGGTTTTTGTGTATGATGATCATGATGATCGACGTGCAGTGCAAGGGTATGGTGGGGGATCTAGGTGCTTGGAATCCATGAGTAGTCACTAGCCTGGAGCCCAGGACGACTTGTCAAGATCCCTACCTTTTGGAAGAAGAAATAATGATCATTGATTGACATTTTAAGAAGATGAAAATTTGTCAGCTTATAAACACATTTATTTAAATTGTTCACACAACGGTCATATGCATGATCACGGGATTAAGAATTGTACATTATTTTGGTTGGTAGTAAAGAATTGCATTCTTATCAGAGTTTTGGCATAATGCCAGTTCTGGAGGATCACCAAAGCTAGTGAAACCCCTAAAAAAAACAAAGACAATTACTTTTCATGAAGACATGGTTAGAATGAATCATTCACGATGGAACAAAATTAAATAGACAGATTTGTAATGTTTTTATAATTTTTTTTATGAAGAGGTGTGATAGTTATGAAGAGTCAAATAGAATTTGTGCAAAGTGCATACCCAAGAAAAGTGTTGATTTGTTGCTGAAAACCTCTTTGCGAGGAGAATTTGTGAGCCTGAAATAAAATACATGTGCATCAAATCACCTCCGGTTCCAACCTAGATAACCATGGCCGAACTTCAAACACGGGTGTCCAGCATGATGAGCACAGCTGAAATGTGGGAATCCTTCTATGCAACCCCAGTTGAAACATAGTGATCCACAGATGATAGGGTAACACTAAAAAAATTCCAGGAGAATTTTGATGCATGGAGAGATGCAAATATGTGGCCAGAAGGTATGGAAACTATCCTGAGGAAAGCATAAGTTTTTGAATTTTTGTGGGGAATGTTTAGTTATGCTGATGAGGAAATAGATGATGCAATTTTGAAATATGATGTTGTGAATATGGAAATCATAATTTTTGGGAAGTAGGCATACCTCGACCTTGATTTGGTTTCTCGAGCTACAAATATTCCACACAAAGGGGGAGCGATTTTAAGCTCAAGGAAAACCCCTGGACAGGAGAAGAACCAGGTGGCCGGTAAAATTTTTGGGAGAGAAGTAAATGTTGAGAGGAATGGTTTAAAAATGCAAGATGTCCCTCCCAAAATATACAAAACTTTGATTCAGATTGTCCTTAGGACAATTCTAAATCATCATATGGATTACATTTCAGGTGAATGTGTGCGGGTAGAGATACATTGGGTGGAAGATATACCTATAGATATTCCTTATCTACTGGCTAGGAAACTCCAATCTTCTGGATAAGAGACTCCTTATCTACTGGCTAAGAAACTACAAGAGATCCAATTAAGGAAGGCTAAATTTAGTTTCCTGGGCACACTTTGAAAAATTATTGATTTATGTTGACCCCGTGCTACTGAAACAGAGATTGGTGATATTAACCAGCATGGAAATAGATCTTTGCCAAAACCACTTGTTCATAAAACATACATTAGGAAACGTAAAAGCAGGGAACATAATGAGGAATTGATAGTACAGTCTCCACAGCAGAATGAGGATTTAGTACAATATCCTGAGCACCATGGGGAATTACCATTACACCCTATTGAACAGAATTACAAATCGTCAGTACAAAGTCTTGAGCACCATGGATAATTACGAGTATAGTATCCTGATTTGGTCAGAGATGATGAAATTTGTGCTTCCATAAATTTGAAAGAGTTCAAGGGGCATGTAGATAGAGGTCATTGGGAGGAGGTGACAGGTAATGAAATGGAACAAACTACTGCTAACTTTTCCATTCTTCAAGACATTCTTGATAGAATTCCTCCTAAACAGTTGGCAATTGAGTATGGTTGTTCTTCCAAATCAGAATTATGGGATTTCGTTATGCATTTAGAAATTGCATCATATAAGTTTGATAGTAGGTAAGTGTTCACCCTATATGATAAAATGGAGAATTTCAAGGAACAAGCTTCCTATATATTCAATTGGGCGGAAGAGTTCCTGAGAAAAGATGATAATATTTTACAATTCATAAAAAAGATAATAGTGTTGCAGAATACATTTGTGGATAATCGTTTCAAAGAGGAGATAATTATAAAAGCGAAAGAAGAAATGGTTAAATTATTATCCAAAGAAGTAGAAAAAAACACCGATGATGCTGAAAAAGAAATTCTATAAGTGAGGGTTGCATATGAAGAGGATTTGGAAAAAGCTAATGCTGAAGCGAGTGAACTCAAAGAAGAGTTGAAAAAAAATACCACCTATTATCAATGTACCACCGGTGAGGATAGAAATGGGTCCTTTATAGGTAATGGAGAAGAAAATTAAATAATATGAAAAGGTAGTACAAGAATATCAGTTGAAGTTGAAATAGTGGGAGGGAAGCCATAGAAAAATAGTTGGAGAATTAGAATCAATAATTTCTGATTTGAGAGAAACCATTTCTAGGAAAGATGATAAGCTGAAAGGAACAAGTTTAGCAAGGATCTCTGAAACTTTAAAACTTAAAAGACAAAGTAGAGGGAAAAAATTTCCAGTGAAGAAGGTGGTGAGGGTGAAGGTAAGGGTACCAAAGGAGACAAGTATAAGGGTAAGGGTAAGGGTAGAAGGAAAAATACACGTACAGGTATAATGTCCTTAGAAGAGCGAGATAAGTCCTTAGCAAGTCGAGAGAAGATGCTACAAGAAATCTTCTCAGCGAGCCTTGCACTAGGTGATTTGTATGCAAGAGAGACAATTCAGATTTGTGTGCTGCTCAAGATGATGGATTGCATCCATCTATGAAACATGCTAGACATGTATAAATCAATGTATATATGTATTTATAGACAATTATAGAAAAAAATATTTGTATGTTGGAGTTTTGTATATATAATGAAAAATGTTTTTTAGTTGGCATATCAATCTATATATGTATTTATCGAAAGTTAATGGTTTTTTTTTTGTATGATAGACTTTTTTATTTATCTTCATATAAGATAACATTACTGAGAATTCATCTCCAAATCCAATGTTTTCAGTGATCAATACGAGACTGCTTGTAGGTTGTGAAAGAAAGCATCAATCTCTTCAAAATAAATTAAATTTATGTATGTTTATTAAATAATAAACTCTGTTTTGTTTATGTCTCTTATTTAATTCATTTTTTTTAATTAACTGGCTGAGCAATCTCTATTTAAATCTCTGGCTTCTGTGGGCATCTGAAAAACTTGTTTAGTATATATTTTTAAGCTATGTGCGGGCAGACTCATACGCTGTGCGAACATGTTTTTTTTCAACATGGAAGGTTAATTTTTCACTCATGTGACCTCCATAGGGAAAACATTAAACCATGATTGTATAAACACTTCAAAAAGGAACAAATACATGCCATTTGATGAATTAATTGACACACACACATCATCTGGTGGGCATTTGAAAATAGCATTTTAAACTAAATATTTACCACTTGGACAAAATTATAAAACCCTAAGTCAACATGATGGATTTTTAGTTTCATCATCTCCTAAACTAATGATACCAAATGATGTATTACATCCCATTGATCACAACCAAACCGATTTCCCCTTCATATTCATCTTCTTCTGAGTTTGGTGGGAATTTTACTGGACTGGAGAAAAACAAGCAAGAGGGCACTTTTGGCATAGTTGTAACTTCATCTTCAGATAGTTTTTGGACAAAATAATGATGTGGTTAGATGCACAAATCAACATTCTAGAGACCCATACCCTCAGAAGAATTTAATCCATCAACTACTGGAAATGGCGGGCATTTTACTGAGGTCACTTACGCATTTTTACTAGATTTTTTATCAAACCCTAGGTCAACGTGATCGGATTTTTATTTTCATCCAATTTGAGGTGTGAGACACCCAATGGGTAGAGGCCAACATGGTGATTCCATCAGGACCACTTTCATCCTCTGAAGCTTCTTTGTCTTTCCTCGATGGGCATTTTCTTCTTTTAATGAATTATTGTGGACATTTTCATAACACAACTGCTTTAGGGAATTTTGTCATCACTTAGTCAAATTCCCAAAATTATCATACTCTTGCAAACCACTATCATAATGTAGAAAATACATCATGAGACATTAGGACACCATCATGTGTCCTTCCACCCTCATCACATCATGAGACTCATATTTTTGCCATCTTACCATCACTAAGAAAACTAAATGTATGGCTGGATAGCTAGTCCACTAGGAAACAAGACCATGTCACCTTTAGAATTTACTAAGACAACCCGAGCCTCTGGAGGGCATATCAAAATATATTCTTAACTTCTTTTGAGAATCAAAACATATTTCTTCCTATTTTGGCAGACTCCTATTTCACATGTGTGAACACCCTGTGGAGACCTAAAGTCATGAGCAGATGGAAAACTTACCAAAGAATGGATCCATGACATTCGATGAATTTACTTGCACAAAGATAGCCCTTGGTGGGCAATTCAAACTGACCTATCAAACTCTTTTTCTTAACACTTAGTCAATTTTTCATACTTTTGAATACGCAAAACAATTTTTCTTCTATTTTGGTAGATTGCTATTTTCCTCATATGGTCACCATAAGAAAAAATAAGAACATGGAAAGATATCCAGTTCATCAAAGAACAACCCCATACCCTCAGATAATTTTATCATAATTATGTCGATCTTTGGCAGGCATTTCCGTGAAGCCACTTAGGCTATTTTTCCCGTACTGGAATAGTGCAAATATGGCTGGGAGGCACTTTTGGTAGGTTGACATCTTCCTCCTTAGAGAATTTCTAGTGAGGCAAGTGAAATGGTTTTATTCTCCATACAACACTCTAGAGACTCAAATTCTCAATACATTTTTCACATCATCCTCTGAGGCATGGCGGGAATTTCCTTAAGGCCACTTGGGCAAATTTGACATCAATTCCATAGACAAATTTCTCAATTTGGTCTAATCTGCCTAAAACACCGTTTTGGCAGGTCCATAACATTTTCTTCATCCACTTACAAGACAATATGAATACATGGTCAGGTAGTCTAAAGACCAATCTACAAGACTCCCATGTGTTGCCCGAATGTACTCTAACCCAGAATTTAGGGTGGGCATCTTTATGAGGCTACTTAGGCATTTTTGCATCCACTGCTGAAAAGCCCTATTTTGGCAAGCCTATATCTTTATCCTCAAGAAATATTAAAGAAAACTCAAATAATGAATAGGTAGCCAAACCAACTAGCTATACGATGGTACCATGGTGCGGGAATTCTTCCCAGACCATGAATTGTGGCATGCATTCTCTTAAGGTTGCCGGGACCAATTTTGACTAATTATTCCATACTTGGTCAATTTCCCTATTTCCACGATTTTTCCATATTTCTCTAGAGTGATGTCATAATACAACAATGACTTCAAATTCATGCCACATCATCATCTATTCCATGCCATGTAATCACCACCTTTATCTTTCCTTTGACTTTCATTGAGTTCACTCTTGCCATCATGTCCTTTGGTTATTCCTTTGTCATCATTGAACTCCTTTCGACATCAATGAAAACCATATTCCATATTGCCAACATGATGGTGGTGGTGGTGGTGATGACGACAACGATGAGATATACAATTTGAATGAATAAAGTATGTAGAAACATTTTTAGCAATAATGGCATGACCTAGATAAGAGTGTTTTTCGCATTCATGGCTAATGTGGATATATAGGTCTTCTGAAGTTTAATGTAAATATTTTTTTCTTGAAATCCATGTTGGAAGTAAAGTGTTAAAAAACAAAAAGTACCTAGGTTGTGGAAAGGTAAATCTCGAGGTAACATCAAAACCACTTTAGATTATAATTCTGACCTAATACAATCAAATAAGGATCTCTCGCTATTTACAAGGTTTTCATACTCAAAATATTCAATCAAAGACGGTCAGGGGGTAATATTTATGATTAGAGTGAGTTTGTTTTTATAAATTTTGGTGGGATAATCATGGAGGAGACCATTGGGTGATGGAGTCAACAATCAAATCTGAAAGTAGGTTGCAAAAGGTAGGAAGCTTGAAGGTTGGTGGACAGAGGCAAGATAGACACTGTTTCTTCAATCTGCATTAGAGGAAATTTGAGGTCTAAAATGGGTGTGCTAAGGAAAATAATAAAATAATAGTTAAAATAATAGTTATTAATTTTGGAGGAAGAATGAAAAAACTAATTTTTGTGTTTGTATTTTCAACATATCTCACTTTGTTTTTGGTCAAAGTCTGAGCGGGAGAGCTCATTGGATGCGGAATTTAATTCCGCATCCAACAAGCTCTGCCACTTAAAATTTGAGTAAAAACACAGGGATATATGTCGAAAATGCGAACAAAAAAAGTAGTTTTATTTTATGACAAATATGTCAATTCAACCATTATGGTTGACTCATTTTATTAAAATTCTATTGCTTCTTGAATCCCAACTCACAAAATTTATTGCTGGTGCGTTTTCTTATAAGGCCCATTTTAGACCCCAAATTTCCTCTAATGGAGGTATTCGCAGGTTGATTAGCGGACAGAAGAAGACAACCTGTCAAACAAAGCACCTAACTGAGGCAAATTCTACAAGACTTTAGAAGAAAATGTATTAAAAATGCTTGAACAATGGACCTAGAGCATGCGAGATGAATTCTGGCCCTTATACACTAATGCTCAAACATGAAAGAAAATACAAAATGGAGTGAAAAAGGGATAAACAGTCACATAAAGAAATCACTTATTGAAGAAAAAGATGGCACAAGAATATCTGTCGTGAGAGGTTTAATGTTCCTCCTCTGCAATTTTATTCATCTCTAAAAAAACCGAAACCCATTACAATGCAGAGCCTCTGTGCTCTTGAAAACCAAACCTCTCTCCTCTCTATGGGGAGCCTTTTTATAATGTCTCAGACCCCGAGGCTAATCCTAAAAATAGGATCTGAAACTGTCTACAGTCATAATCAAACATTAACAACTAGAGCGTGGTACTTCTGCCATAGTTTACATATCTTTAAATAAACATCATGGAGCAAATGCACATGCTTGATCTGGATGGAATCACAAATTTTTTGGTTCTGAACTCGTGGGCAATGAAAACGACATCTTAAGATGCTTTTGGTGGCTCATTTTTGATTGGGCTTGACCACTTGTCCGTTTGTCGAGTCAGCAACATGTACTTTCCCTTTGTGTTCATTCTGTGCTCAAAGGCACCTTTCGGTATGGAATCAAAGCTAGAAAAGGAATTTATATCCTTTTCATGCTCAAATTTCTTCACAGATTCCCCCCTTTCTTTTGGAAGAAACAAGCCTATGTAGTGGCTTGTCACTCTTATACTCCTCACCAACGTAGAAAAGGTTGGTGGACTAGGTGCATGAAAGCTATGATGAAGACCTTGGGCCCTTGATGCTCCAGTACAAGCATTCGCTCCCACAGAGAGCTGCTAGCTACTATCATCATGTGCTGAGGCTTTGGAGGTAGCAATTGCATCCGGGGGTTCTGGAGGGACACCCACATGGCATGAAATCCTAGGCACTATGTAGCTGGAGGTATGGCTATCTAAAAACATGTGCATCTCTCAAAGTGCTGTACATTTGTTCCCTGATGATTGGTTCTTCCCTGGTGTGAAAAACCAGGGCGATAGATGAGCATGGAATCAAGATTATCAACCAACAACACACCCATACTAAGAAGCTTCTTGAACCATATTTCCATTACAAACATATCAGAATCCTCAGAACCTCTTGGAAGAATGATACCGTGAGTTTGCTTATACACTAGCTCATCCTATGAACCTTAATGGCTCTGAAAGGTGGTGTTTATATAGGATTGGAAAACTGGACATGGGGATGACCTGTCAACATTTTCACACATTTCATCATTGAGCAGCTTGGTGATGACACAAGCGAGCACATGAGCCAAGGGATTCCTTTCCCGTTGGAGATCTAGTCACACCGCCTTATATACTGTGGCATTTCATTATTGGATGTGGAAAAGACTTTGGGAGTTACCCTTCCTGGTCGACCATATGCTTCAAGGCATATGGAATGGATGATTTCTGGCCCTTTTTCTCCTATGACGACGATACTAGAACAATTATTTTGCTGTGATTCCCCTACTATGTGTGGCAATCAGATTCATTATTCCACTTCTTAAATTTTTGTGATATCTTTCTGATTTCACATGCGAGCCATACGATGGGTATCTAGTTTTTTGTGAGATGGCACTGCTGCGGGGTCAGGGGATTATTTATCCTATAGGTGTATCACAAATGGCATCAGCGAAATCAATTAACTATTGAGAGGGAAGATCGTACGTGAGGGCGTCTTATCCATGTAGATGTTTTTATAGTTATTTTTATGTTGCATAACCCTCATGTTTCTCCATGCACTCAGTCACGTAGATATGTTCATATTTTCAATCTAAGACATCGATACAACAAATATTCATACCCAAAAATCAACACTATCAGCCTACACAACTTGATTTGGGGATATCAATATCAACTGTCGATCTCTAAACTACCTTCATCGGGACCGCTCAACGTTGAGAACTTTAAGATTCTCCTAACCCTTTTTCATCTGAACGAGTGAGAAACTTGTGATCGCAGAATGATTCTCATCCATTGATCTACCCAACATATTTTTCTGACCATAGATCTTCGCAGCCCCTACCACTTTCCGTGGATCAAAATCGTAACTTTCTTTGCGCTAGTTCAATCTGCGGAATTGTTTGAGACCGCAGATCTATCTCTACCTTCATCTCAACCATCTGATTTTCTCACTGATTAACCCTTTTTGCAATTTGAAAAATTTTCTCCCTCTGAGCACGTTCACTGCGCTAAATGATTTAGGGTTTTTGATCTCACCTTGTGCTTATCTCGACCCTCCAACATTACACCCATTTAATGAACTCCACAAATATGAAAATAAA
>LPNX010331850.1:74392-206662 GCA_001517045.1 Pseudotsuga menziesii
TTTCAAACTGCTCAATTCAACACTTAGTCAATTTTGTCATATCCTAGTCATTACTGTGCCAAGAGGCATTTTGGCAGACTCATATCTCACACGTGTGAACACACAAAGGGAAACTGAGATCATGAGTGGATTCCCAGATCAGCAAAGAATGAACCCATAACATCTGATGAATTTATCAGTTAAAGAGCTGAATCTGGCATGCATTTCCAAGTGGCCTGTCAACCTCTTGTTTTCAACACTCGGTCAATTTTTCATATTTTTGGATATGCAAGCTAACGTTTTTACCTCTTTTGCGAGGCTAATATTTTTCTCATGTGCTCACCATAAGAAAAACTAAGAACATTGATGGATATCCAGTTCATTAAATAAAATTCCTATACCTTCTGTTGAATTTATCATCACTCAGACAGGATTTGGTGGGAATTTCCAAATGCCTCTTCAACCTTGTGATTTGACACTTAGTCAATTTCTTTAAACCCTAGGTCTCAAAGGTTATTTCAAATTTTCATCAAACTTGGAGTGTAAGATATCCAATGGATGGAGGACAACCAGATTAGTCCAGTTAGGCCAATTTCATCCTCTGGAACTACTTTCTCTCTCCTCGTGGGAATTTTACTGAAGTATGATGTAAAAGTAGCTTAAGACCCTGTTTTGGCAGATCCATTTTTTCTGCCTCAGGTACTTTTAGGTCAAAGTAAGAACATAGTCAGGTAGAAAACATAGCCACCTAAAGGATTCCCATATGGTACGGGAATTTCTTTCAACCCACAAATTATGACGGACATTCTCTTAGAGAATCTTGTCTAATTTGACCAAAAAGAACTTCTTTTGGGAGGCTTGTATCTTCTTCCTCAAAGAGTTGTTCTAAGAACTAGTGCCATGGTCATATAGATACTTAAACCAACTATAGGATGATAGGCCATGGCAGTAATTTTCTCCTTCTTATGAAATATGATGGGAATTTTCAAAATACTACTACTTTAGGACAATTTTTCACCACTTAGTCTTTTTCCAACTTTATCATACATGCCTATGCACATCAATAGTTCTTCTATCATTAATGAATATCTCTAGTACATGTCTATCCACAACCATTAGTTCACCAAATGTCACCAATTATCCATTCATATATTGACATCAATGCCAACACATTCATCTACCATATTGCCAACAATGATTCCCAAGAGGATGGAGATGAGAGGTTAACCATCATCATCTCAGCCTAAGTATGTAAATTAGTCATTTCTAAATCCTTAGATATTGCTAGGTCATCATTAGTGCAACTCTCCCATTGAGGTGATAAGGATTTGAATAACATAGCCTTTTTATGGGGTTCAATGAGCCCTTACTTATCTTGGATCGAAACTAGAGATTCTTTTCCATATTCTATACCTTTTCCTATTGTTTCCCTTGGCTTTGAGGTTGAAACTATAGATAAAGGATAGTTGTAGGTCTCATCCATTGTCACAAGAAATCAATACTTATTTACTACATGTGTTAGTTCCTAATGAATAATGAATGACATGTTACAATTTGGAATGATGATCGTATAATCTTACTTTTTCAAAATTAAAATTTCATGTTTTTGTATTTATAAGATGCCTATTCTCGTATTTTAGTCGTACTTTATTTTTTTGTTACGTAAATTTCCCGTATCGTATCTGAATCATATTCGAATCCATACTCGAATATTGCTACCATGGTTTTGACTATTTACTTCGTATTTTCTGAGGATTTATATGAAACATAGGCCATATTTGAGGTGCAAAATGACCCATGACAAGCATTTTTCCTGTCAAATTCCAGCCTTGAACCCATCCATCACCCGTTTGATAGAGAACGGGCCTGAACCATACCACCATGACCAAACAAATTTAGGATTTCCCTACTACAATGCTAAGAAAATGGTCTTGGGTAGTGTAAGACAATTCAGGGTTGTGATAAGATGATTCCTAATACAACATCACCCTATCCATGTCCATGTGCAAAACCAATCAAAAATACCTATAATTGGTCTAAATTTGGTGACATTTCACAATGTTATCCTATTTAAAAAAAATCATGCACATAGTTAGAGAAGCAGTACCTTGCACGAGAAAACTTGCATATCAAACCACTGTGGAAGAGGGAGTGTTAGACTAATATCACCAAGTTTCGGTGTGTTATCTATGAATGAAGCAATATGAATACTGTCCATTCCAAATTGAATGCATAACATGATCTATACGAGGGGGAACCCCATACCTCTTTGCATGCGTTAACTAGTTCAGTGGCCCAAGAAACACACTTCTATATCCGTGTTGTGAACAAATTCCAAACCAAATCAAATCGTATCTTATACTTAAAAATAATTCAAATATAAATAACTCTAAAAGAAATTACACCTTTGAGAGAAAAATAGATTTTGGTAAAGTTTTTGGGAAGAAAAAACTTTTGATATTAAAACATTACAAGTAAATATATTTGCACGCTAAATTATATCTGCTTCGTAGCTTATATTTTTGTTTTATCGAGTGTATCTACCACCAAATACGTATCTATCAAATCTATCTTCCTTGAGAGATGGTGAAGATATAATCAGAGAGGTTGAAAGTGATATGTGTTGTACTAGATCTACCGGTTCTATATCATTTAGATTTGAAAAGGTAAGGAAAATATTTCGTAGACACATGCAATATTTTATTGCCAACAGAGGGTCAGGTAATTATGATGTTGAGAGCATAGGTAAAATTGAGTTTCCCTTTAGGTATAGACATCCAGTGCAATGATTGGTACCTAATAAGATACCTCAAGTGGACACAAATTTCTTCATCAATAGGAGGATGTATCACATTGCTCCTTTGTCCTTACATGGATTGGGGCTATTTTCCATGGATGGCATAAAGGTCAACTATGGAACTGTAACTAAATTGATGGAGTATGTCAGACCATTATACATATACAATAACTGGTTGATCTTGGTCCAGTATACTCAAAGTATGAGGAGATACGAAGTTGCCACAAATTATATACAATTAGCAGAACACAATAAAAACAAATGGGAGACTATGCATATTGATGGGAGACCAAAAGCGTCCATAAACGTTGTTGGATTTATAAATAATACATAGCCAGTGACAGCAGCTAAGCAACTGAATTGTGAATTTGAGGGACGTGAAGAACATAATATATTAGTATGTGCAACAAAAACAATACTTCCAGGCGAAAAGTTGTTGATCGATTACAACTTAAATCGAATAGATGTGGCTTCCATGGTCTAGGGTAACCGTGGAAGGTTACACGCTATGCCTCATCAGGTAAATGCTAAATATAGTAACTAAACATGACTACAACTAAATGTTTATATTTTTTCGATTAACATTTGATTTCCATTGTTGACATTCACTTTTTTCTTGAATATTATGAATATTTCCATGTGATAACATGTTTATTACACTGTTATGCTTTTCTCATTTTTTTATGTTACAATTATTGACTCAAATTTTATTGATTGATTTATTTTGTCAAGGTTGCAGCAATGAAAAGCCACATGATTCTTCCATGGTCCAAGGTGAACGGGGAAGGTCACAATCTATGGCTTGTGAGGTAAATGTCAAATATAGTAAATAAATATGACGTCAATAACAAAATCTTTCGAATTTTTGAGTTAACATTCGATTTTCCCTGTTACCATTCGCTTTTGTCATTCATGTTGTGATTATTTTCATATGATAACATGCTTATTACATTGTGGAAGGGGTCTTCTCATCCCCATGGAGCAGAACATTTATCTCCTCCTTCGGAGGTAAAAGTAAATATTATTGTAGTATCGCATTTTTGTTTATGTTACAATTATTGACTCAACTAAATATATTAACTAAATATGACTACAATAACTAGAAACTCCAACCCCAGAAGATTTCCATGTGACAACATGCTTATTACACTATGGTAGGGGTCTTCCCATGGTCGTCATGGAACAGAACATGTGTCCTCTACTTCCATGGTCCACGGTGACCGTGGAAGCTCACACTCTTTGCCCCATTAGGTAAGTGTTAAATATAATAACTAAATGTTGAGATTTTTTCTATTAACATTCAATTTCCACTGTTACCATTCACTTTTTTCATGCTTATTGTGAATATTTCCATATGATAACATGATTATTACATTGTGGTAGGGGTCTTCTTATCACCATTGTCAAAACCCCAAATTTCCAAAAAAATTAAAATTTTCAAAATACAGATAAATGTCATAAGTACAGTCAACTAATTGTTTAATTAGTTATATGTTAATGAATTTGTTATCTGAATTGTCTATTTGATTATGTTTATTTTAGAGAATAATTCTTTATCAGTTTTTTGACTTGTTTTCTTTTGCGACGACAAGGTGGAACTGTCATGGAAAATCTGGGCTTACTTAGCTTTCGATCTAACGCAGAAAGTTTTCCTGTTCTTACAGACTACAGGTAAGGAGTTTGAGTGCTGCTTGTCATTAATTCTAGAGCAATAAAATTTAAAGTTCGTTGCACATAAATAACTCAGTAAAGGATATAAAATTCTAAACACTTTCCAAAGCTTATTGAGGTAAACTCATTAAACTGTCCTTCTTTCTAGTAGAAGTAAATTTATAGTTCTTAATGATTACTGAACTATTCAATATCTATCATAGTCGTCAAGTGTAAAAATGCCTTACTAATTCTTTATAAGCAGAGTAAGAATGGCAGAGTTATAAAATCAATGGTATAATTTCAATTGTGCACAAATTCATTTACATCGTAATGTATATTGATAAGGGGTTTACGTATTACTGTTATCATTTTCAAAGTTTGAAGTTTAATGGGTTTACGTCTTTATTTCAAGCTGCTTTTTGAGAAAGATATACTAATGTTGATGCATAGAGTTTTATTTACACATCAACTGTTCCCAAGAATAACTAAATATTATCTTTAGTAAGATAGATATCTTACTGAAAACAGTTTTATCTCATCCCTTTTATATATATAAAAGGGGCATGTCCTTGATGAACTATAATTCTTAAAAGGATGCATAACATAATAGTTTTATGGCCTAACTATTTTATTTTAGTGAATCTTTTTGATAAGAGATTTGTGGCTTAACCTTGCTATGTTATAATTTATGGTTAAAGAACACTTACCTTCAGAAAAACATTCACCAAATGGATGTTACTACTTTCCTTTGTATCTTTTTGCCAAACTTTATTATTTTATTAAATACCAATAAGGCCATTGAGGTTAATATTTAACAATAGGATAAATGCCATAGTTTTACTTTATAAACCTCCTTTATAACAATCAATAGTATACTTTTACGTTAAGTTATAGATGTTGCTTGAACTAATACTTCACATTGCATAAGGAACGTGCAAGGTGTGAAAACAAGAGGCCTAAGAATAAACCAAGTTCATGATCAAAATTATAGCTTAACTTTGTTTTATAGTTCTATAAGCTTTATAAAAGAAAAGCCTCCTTTACATACATTTATAAGTTAGGGTAAGTATTGTTTACCTAGCTTAGAGAGAAAGGTTATAATCATAACCATGCCATGATGATCATAGGTTTAAGCTTGTTTTAAGTTATATGAACACCATATTTTATAAATCATAGTTCGTAATTTTCCCCACGACCTTTATGATTGCAAAGTTAAAGTGTTTATAGTAAGAAGATATTACGTTCTTCTATGCATTTTGTATGACGGGCTGACTTTGAAACAAGGCTAAAGTGTAACCTTTGATTTATCAAATGATTGGGAATCATGTCTTTGGTGGAATGTTCACCGAACTTCCTACCCACATCACGTAAATTATTTGCTTGGTAACGTGGCGTTATCCTATCCATGCATTTCATAGTTAAATGGGCAACAGTCAAACCCTAGCTCGCGATTCTCTCCATCGCCTTCGGGCTCATGTCGCTCTGCTACGAAGCTCTCGCGTGCTCTGTGACTAGTGTCTTGCTGTTGCTTTCTTCCCGCTTGTTCCATCCTCGTTATCTTGTCCCGAATGTTCAGTTTAGGGAGTACTGTCACCCATCTGTCGGCTTCTTGGGTGTAGGTTAGTGGTTCTTCCTTCAAGGTTTCACCACCGTAACTAACTCCATTCCTAATCCTTTAACAACATAAAGTTTTCCTTGACCCTTGGCCTATTATTGCGAGTTGTGGTCTTGAGATTTAGAGTTGCTGGGGTAGAGGGTTTCGCAGTGAACCATGTTTAGATTCGGTTTGAGGACCATTACAGCTCTAGGGTTTATACCTTGTTGGTTGATGACTGTAATTCTTTGTTGTCTTTGGTCGATGCTGCGTAGTAACATCGTCTTCCTTGCAGCTGGTGAAAAGCCTTCTCCTTCTCATGCTAGTGGATACATTTCGGTGCAACCTTGAGGTGATAAACGCCATTTATAGTTTCTTAATTTTATTACCAGTTATTCAATATTTAGTAATTTGATTTTTAATCATGATACTAACAACGAAATGTGTGGTGAAATGCAGGTATAACCTGTCTCTCTTTCTCTGCGAAAACTGTGCAAGGCTACGACGACTGTTGGTTTACGGTAAGCCTGGTTTAACCATGGCATTTCCTCCTTGTTTGGTCCCTTGGGGACATTGGTGGGTTGGTCGTCACAACCTGCAACCCTTGCGGTTTTTCAGTTTACTTTGCTACTTGGGTTATTTTTTTTAGTGGGTGAAGAGACCTTCGTGTTATGCAAGGTTCTCTGGCTTCGGCCATGATTGTAAATGTTAGTTTTGTCTTCGATTACTGTGTATATATACAAGTAATGGATAGGTCGTAAAAAGCCTCACTCTGTATTTTTTTTGTTTGAATTCGTGAGCTCAAATACTGTATTAAACTCCTTCAGTTTTGATGACACTGTTGTTCATTTTAAAGTGGTAGGGTTTTTACCCTAACTCAGCAATATATATATATAATATTTACAGCTTCTTTAATTACCTTTAATTTATAATGTACTACTGTAAATGGTTTAATTGTTTTTCTTTAGTGTGTAGTGTTTGGTTATTCTCGGTAGGTCGAGCATGATATTATTCTAAAGATTATTTCCTGTGGGTTTAAGTACTTGATTTTTACCCCGTAATTTTTTAAATTTACTTTCTAGGGTTTCTATACATTATTCTTATATTAATTTACTTTATTTAAAAGAATTGTGAATATTGTTATATACTTGTTACCCTTCAGAATATAATGGCTTTAGATTTTTAATGAAATTATTATGTAACTGTCAGTTAATCTTTGAGAACATAATTTATATTATAAGTCAGGTTTACAATAATGAGTTAAGAACATTACTGTAATTACATAAAATACTATTCCTATCAAGTATATAATAGGATAATATATTATTATTTATTATAATAAAGTTGTTATCCTACCTATGAGTACTATTGCTCCTATTGTTATTTATACTTAGTTTCTTTTGTAAGTGTATAGAGAGATAATATTTGTTCTTTGTTTATTTATAATCATAGAATACAATAGTCTGTTGTTAATGTGTTCTTATAATTACTATACTAAATACTTTATAGAAATACTCTCTGTATTCTATATTGTCTTATTTATGTTACAAGTTAATATTTATAAAATAAAAGTAAAAGAACTAACTATGTTCTACACTGTTAATATCCTAAAAAGTATAGGTTGGCAGTTGTATATTTTTGTTTATGCTTATCTAGATAGAACAGAAATGAATGAATAACATATATTACATTCCATAAGTAAATTCTGCTACTAACTAAATTACCTGTAAAAGTAAATCGAGATTCTAGCTTTTCTTTCTTTCAATTTGATTATTACACATGCAGTAGTTAAAACTGGAAGGAAGTAAACTGTAAAGTTGTAAAGCAATTTTATTTATCTTAACCCTACTCTAGTTTTAACTAGTATACTCTTCTCTTAAATTCATATAAGCAATAAGGTTACTGAAAGTAACTATTGTATCAAGAACTGTTTTCTCTACTTTACACATACTACTATCAGTAAATAATATAGCTTCTTTCTCTGTTTCTAATAAACTGACAGTCTTAGTTTAGGTTTTAACACTACTACTGGTATAAAAGATATTTCTTCTGACAACAAAATAAAAGGAAATATTCTATAATTCCATTAACATTTTATTCTACATTTTCATCATACTATGTTTATTTATAATTTCACCACCTGTGCTGGAGTACGGTTTGGATCACTCTAGATGAGGAAAAACACAGGTAGGGTTTTATTTCTCATCAAAATGATTCTATTACTAAACAAACTAAGAGTAAATTCATTACTAAACCATATAAGTATTTACATCATAAACTGCAAACTTAACATTCAATCATTCACATATATTAAAAATAAAGATTAATAGATGGCAAAACCTGTTCTTGAGCTTGGACGACAACAGCAATGGGAGGCTGTTCCTCCCTACCAACTCCTAGAGAGCACTCAAACAACAACTCCTCAAGACCCCTGAGCTTGCTCTGGTATCCCTGGCTGGAACTAAGTGCAGCACTAATCAAGTACCAATCTTCAGACTCAATACAAACCCTAAACTTATCAGTAAGTTCTCTCAGGTAGCAAGCTATATCAGACCAAGTTACTACAAATTATCTCTCAAAATACCTTCCTTATAGTTTTCCCTTTTCCCTAATGAATTCCTTGAAGTGCATTCCTCCTAAATGATTCTTCTCCTAGAAAATATCTGAGTAACCCCAGCTCTATTCATTGGGTACTTTTTAAAAGATTGCCTAGGTCTTTTTGGGTTAGTTGTCATTTATTGAGCCACCTGCTCTGATCCCACTTTCTTGGGGTAGCATGACCCCAAATGTAGGGAAGCTGCCACCTGCAACATAGGATGTGTTTGAGGATGTTTCCACTTGTCTTTTTCCCTCCACCTAGTTCCTTCCACCAGTTTGACCAGTAACACTCTTATTAACAGCTCTCCCAAGCTGTTGTCTCCACTTTTTATTTATTAAAAATAAAATATTTAGAATTACATTCCACTTCTTTTGACTCTGCTGAGTCATCAGTTCCTACTTAGCATTAAATTTAACATAATGTCTTAGAAAATCTAATTAAAACAATTAACATTATATTACAAAATCGGGGTATGTGACAGCCATGGAGCAGAACATGTATCTTCTTTGATGGAGGTAAAAGTAAATATTATTGCAATATCTCATTTGTGTTGATGTTAAAATTATTGACTCAACTAAATATAGTAACTAAATATGACTACAGTAACTAAAAACTCCAATCCCACAAGATTTCCATGTGAAAACATGCTTATTACACTATGGTGGGTGTCTTCCCATGGTATTCATGGAACAGAACGCATGTCATCTACTTCCATGGTATAGGGTGACCATGGAAGGTCACACTCTATTCCCCATTAGGTAAGTGTTCAATGTAATAACTAAATGTTGTGATTTTTTCTATTAACATTCAATTTCCACTATTACCATTCACTTTTTTCGTGCTTATTGTGAACATTTCTATATGAAAACATGCTTATTACACTGTGGCAGGGGTCTTCTCATCACCATGGAGCAGAACATGTATCTTCTCAATTGGAGGTAAAAGTAAATATTATTGCAATATCTCACTTTTGTTGATGTTACAATTATTGACTCAACTAAATATAGTAACTAAATATGAATACAATAAGAAGAAACTACAACCCCAAAATATTTCCGTGTGACAACATGCTTATTACACTATGGCAGGGGTCTGCCCATGTTCATCATGGAATAGAACGCATGTCCTCTACTTCTAAGGTAGAAATAAATATTATTGAAATATATCATTTTTTATTATGTTACAATTATTTTCATAACATTTATTTATTGATTTATTGTGTTAGGGTGGCACCGATGGAAAGGCACCTACTACTTCCATGGTCTAGGGTGATCGTGGAAGGTCAAACTCTATGCCCCGTTAGGTAAGTGTTAAATATAATAACTAAATGTTTTGATTTTTTCTGTTAGCATTCAATTTCCACTGTTGAAATTCTCATTTTCTCTGCTTATGGTGAATTATTTATTGATTTATCGTGTCAGGGTGGGGACCGTTGAAAGGCACTTGCTACTTACATGGTCCAAGGTGATTGTGGAAAATCACCCACTAGAAGTAGATTAGTACAGGGTGACCATGGGAAGTCACTGGCCACAACACCACATCAAGTAAGCGTTAGTTCTTAATAGTAACTAAATTTCATTATAATAACAATGTTTGAATGATGTTAAAATTATTTTGCTTAATTTTATTGTTTGATGAATTTAGTCCAGTGCTCTTGATCTAGGTGATGAGGAGCTTGAGGATGAAATTTAATATTCCATAGACCCTAGGATACTATAAAGAAGGCCTTGAAAAAGGAAAAAATAGGAAAGAACAAATAAAATCTTATGGGGTAAGTGGAATCTTCACATATTTTCTTAAGCTATGACATGATTTCATATTTGATATTTTCTATTTTTCCAAGCGATCTAATAAAGTAAAGTTTTCATTTGTAGGATTTTTTACAACCCGTGACTAGAGAAACTATCGAGACAGGTATATGTACCAGTGATGCTCCAATGCAGCAACAACGCTGACAAAGAAATGTACCAATGAGGCTTTTTTACACTCCTCTGGTTGGCCTCAAATCAATTGATGTGGGCACCAATTTTTATCAGCATGACATGCCACAGGATGATGAGATGGAGCCTAGGACTCCACATGACTTCGGAAATGAACCTACTGTAGATGACCAAGAAACTTTTCTTTGAGTAGCATGAGTTAAAAGCACCTGATCACTAGATATCACCTTTCTGGTGGATGACGCTTGTGTTCCGATCAAGATTCAAAAGATTGCGGGTATTTATTAATTTATTTATTCATTTTAATAATGAAATTGAAATGGACATATGTTGAACTTATTATAAATTAATGGATTACACGTTTCTGCACGAAACAATGTTTTCTATAGGAAATTGAATGACAAGGCATTGGAGTTGTTTGGCCCCACAATTCGGACATGGTGGAATAGCCAAGATAGCGCAAAGAGAGATGCATTGATAGAATACATGGTAAACTTGTTCGACAATACATTCAATAAGAAAGTGGTTGCAAAGCTAGCCGACGAGAATTTAAAATATACCAAGGCCCAATATAGGGATAAATTGCAACTTGACCTCAAGCATGAGTGCCCTCCCATGGTTTCAGAGAAAGAGTGGAAGGAAATCATAGAGGATGCAAAGGAGAACTTGCTAAAAAGACAAGGAAAACAACCATGGCCTAGAAAAGTAAGGTACAACACATATAATATTTTTAGTGAAATATGCTCATTTATTTTTTCCTTTTTTGTTTTAAGCAAGAATTTTGTTATCTAACATTTTTGAAAATTTTCATATACAGGGTATTGGACACATACAAAGCAACCAAGGATAGAGTGGAAAAGCATGGGAAACATAGACTAGGCTAGGGTGGCTATAGAAAACTAAGAGCCTGAATCGTAAGAATTAAATGATTAACTGTGGGGAATATTTATTTGAAAGTAGTGAACAAATATATGTTTTTGATACTGGAAATTTTATATGTGCTATGCATTATAGGGAAATACGTTCCAAGATGCTGCCACCAAGGAATACCTAAAGCTTGGTTTCAAGTATGGTTTAAAAAGTGTCACTGAATATAGGAAAAGCTTTGGGCAGACTCCAATCTCCCCAATGATGCGGATGCAAGTAAATAAAATGAATAAGGAAATCATTGCAGTATACTATTAAAGTTTATTCAGTTTTGATTATATCATCGATAACTAATTTTTATGTTTTCTTTTAAGCAGCAATGTAACCACAGCAGTGAATCCAGCAGTACTCGGCATGTACCAGCTTATGTTGGGGTGTGCATGTCCCATGATAGTGGGGAGCATAGTGGACATTATAGTATGTGTTCTTTGGAAATAGAAATATCTACTATGATTATAGATATTTATTTCCTGATGTATAATTATAAATTTTCTTTTTTCAATGGAAGATCATGAAGCTCAGGAGGGTGAACTACAAGAGGAATTAGCAAGTAGAGAAACAATTAACACACAAGCTATCACAACTACACAAACAGGTAAAGAGAAATATTGTAATTTTAATCAAAATAATGAACTATTAATTTCAATAATATTTCATCATGTCGATATGCCCATTTTCATTGTTGCAGTTCATGCCCCTTCAGAACTGCCTCCATGCCTTACTCAACGACGTACAAGAAGTATGATACAGGAGGGCATGGAAACACAAACACTAGCAGGGCATGGATTTGTAGATATTCCACCAAATGATGATTATAATATCCCAATTATCATCAGTTATTACAATGCAAAAGAACATAAATCAAAGAAAAAGTAGATGTATAAATTCCTGACTTGTATTTGGATGTATATCGATGTTGTTAGTCTAAAAAATTGTTTATAGGAATTACCTCTTTATGATTCAATGTTTTATTTTTATATGTTTTGATGACTAGCCTAGTTATGCATGAATGTTTATATGTTTTCTATGTAAACAACATCATTTATTGTGTATGGGGAATTGAGAGCGATGTGATGGGGGGAGGGGCCATATGAGATTCCACCTTCATTTGGTTGGCCCTATTCAGTAGAGAATATAAAATTGTTCTCGAAATAGAGAGGAGCTCAATAAGGTATAAATACTCTTTTATTACTATGTATTAAAGATTGTCGTAACTTTTTAAATGCATGTCTATTTCTTAAAAAATTGTTAATAAATTTAACATTTCATGGTTCATTGATTTCTACAGGACTTTGTAGTAGGATTTAAATGACTGTTTATTTTCTTATATATTATTTACTCATAAAAATTCTGTCTTTGATGATTTATGTAGGCCTTGGTGATGGAAATGCATCTCATGGACAACTATTATCAATTTGTATGGGTGGATGGATCTGGAGAAAGGACAATGAGAAGGTAAGGGTTTTGACATGTTCTTTATCCTTGATGTGTTTGTCTTTATCCTGAAATTCTATTTCATTCTATTAAGATACAAGAGATACAACCAATAGTAAATAAATACTTTTAGACTATCATCCAAACTAGGAGACAACCTTCTACATAAAACAAAAATGCTTCTTAGTAACGTAGAAAAATAGAAGAAAAATCACGTAGAAGAAATTAGGCTTTTTTCAACTCTTCTTCCTATAATTTCTGCATGATGAAACCCTAGGTTAATAAATTTTAATTCTCCAAACCCTAATTATTCATCTATCTTTCAAAACTAAATTTTTTGAGTTGTATACCTGTAAATATTATTCTTAGGTTATTTTTGTTTTTCTTAGGTTTTAGACTTAATTTTTATGTGTTTTTGTAACTTTTATTTTATCAAAAAAGAAAACCCTAAAAAAAGAATTTTTGTGTAAAACCCTAAAAAAGTAGACCTGCTGCTCCCACAATCTAAGCCCTCTCCTTTATCAAACACGGGTCTGTAATATTTATTGCAGAACTCGTATGCCCTAGCTTCCTTCTCTGCACACTGAAAATAGAAAGCTAGTATTTCAAACTATTTAGATGGTGGTGTATTTTGTAAAATATATCTTATTGATTTGATTAGTTTTCTTCCCTATTCAAGTTAGTTTTTTTGGGTAAATGTAAGTCTGTTTTTTTACTGAGATATGGAACCTTACATGTCTGAATGCACAGTAATATAATTCTAACATTATTTTACTGAGTATTGTTTTTTATTTTCTTAGTACTAATTATTGTTATTGAGAGCTGGGTGATGGTAAGGGACTAAATGATTTTATATTTCAGAGATTACATACAAGATTTAGTGAATGATAATAGCATTATGGTTAGCTTGGCACTAAATTTTCATTAAGTTAGTATTTTATATCTATGCTATCACATACATAGATCTGGAAATCATATGTTAAATGGCACTTTAAATGATTAACATTGGTTATTGGTTGCGCTATTTTACACGTTCTGATTACTGTGATGATAAACTTTCAGTTGTTGCATTGCACATATGTGGACAATAAATTCATATGTCTAGATCTTCAAAGGTAGCAGATAAAGTGAAGTTATTACACGAGGAGTGTCTCCAAGGAAATTATGATATGGTTTGTAAACTATAAATTGCATGCTCAACTGTGCAACCTACTTCTCAGTGCCAAAAGGTAATTATGATGATTTTCTTGCAACATGAGATCATTCCTAGTAATAGAATAGAAATAAGTTGTCAATTTTTTTTTGACTAACATGTCTATTTCCCATCATGTGCTTAGGGGACTATTGTTATCTTATGGGAATATTTGATACTAACTTGACCAATTTTGCCCATGCTTGAGGTGGTTGCATAAGAAGGATCAACTTTTCATAATCACATCTTCCAATAATGAGCAACATCAAAACAACTTACCACTAGTTGGCACTATAAATAACCTACACATATTTTCAAGGTGAACAACTACTCTTTTTCCCTAGGGGTTGAGTTATTTTTTATTATTTATTTATTTTTTAATAAAGACGAATTCAATGCACTTTATGTTTTTTGTATTATTATGAATTATCACTAGTATCTCTTCACATGTAGTAGAGCAAGTGATGATATTTCACAAGGAGTGTCTCCAAGGAAATTATGATATGGTTTCTAAACTACAAATTGCATGCTCAACTATGCAACCTGCTTCTAATCAATGCCAAATGGTGATCTATGATGAATTTTTTGTTATATGAGATCATGCATAGTAAAAGAATAGAAATAAGTTGTCAATATTTTGTTGATTAACATTTCTCTTTCCTATCATGTGCTCAAGGTAATTTTTTCTTCTTCTTTCGGGCTTATTTGGTTCTAACTTTGACCAATTTTGGCCATGCTTGAGGCGGTTGCATAAGAAGGATCATTTTTTCATTTTCATCTCTTCGAGAAATTGCAGAGTTAGCCTTATTTAAGAACATGGGCTTCATTTACTTCTAATTTGTGGGCTTATTTAAGCTTTTGTGGGTATCTACAGGCCTCTACGGGCTTCTCCCAAGCTCTATGGGCATCCTTCCAAGACTTTGTGGGCTCTTTAAGCCCCACTGGGATTAACCTAATTTCAGATCACAATAAGTTGATCCAAGCCTAGTGGTGCCTACGTCTTTTATTGATGGTATTTTTTATAGATGTAACCCCCTACCTTAACATAGAAATCATCTCTCAGTGGTTACTAGAATATCATTTAATTAATGTTTATACGATCCCTGTGGTGCATACAACTTATTTTATCGATGGTATTTTTATAGATGTACCCTCCTACATTGTCATAGAATCCGCTCTAATTATGTATTTAGGCCAATTATTATGAATTTGTGCATCCTAATGGGAAAACAGTTTTTGAGGAAATAATTAGGGTGCTTAGGACCACTATGGGTACTTTTGGGCACTTTTTAAATCATTATGCCTTATTTTTTATAGTTAGTTAACACTTTTTGACCTCCCCCTGAAGTTCCCATTTATTTTTTTCCCTTTTACTTCAATAAGTTTTTTTCCCATATCTTACTTTCCCGATATATTTCTTTTCTATAAATCACCTTTCATGTGTTATATTTTATCCATTTCTTTGTTTTTAAAATATAGTATGTATTTTTTCACAAGCACTTATTGAACATCCAAAACCGTGGAAAGGAAGGGCCTTTCCATGGTTTTTTAATTTTTTTTTGAAACCTCCATGTTTCGTCGCAATATCAACGAACTTTTGTCACAGGTATTGCAAAATCGTTGAAACCCTCAGGTGGATTTCCATGAATACTGTCTCTATAGCGACGAAGTTTTGTGGAACAATTACCGTTCAACTTGCAGATTTCATTGATAGAGATTGGTTTTGCACAATTTTGCGTGGAATAAATTTCTATTCAAATTCTAGAATTCGTCGATAGAGAGAAAACCGTTCGTCGAAAGTGTTCCATGGTTTTTTGTGGAAACAATTTTTTCCTAGTAGTTTTTGGCCATATTTTCATCGTTATAGAGATGACAACTTTGTCGATAGAGCGATTGAATGTAGAAAATGAATTAAAAAAATAAATTTCAAGGCCACCATATAGAAGACATGTGGCAGCCAGTTTTCGTCTTTATATCGACATCTTATAAACTTCGTCTTTATATCCACGAAATGAGTGCCATGTGAAACATTGCGACTGTTATTGTCACATTGAGATGAAGAAACATGGAAATAGCAATGAAAAACCATTGCAATTTTGATATTGTGTATTAGTGGAGTTTAGTCTATGTATATGTAGAATAAGAAGAATGAAAAATAGAGAAGAGAAGAAAACAAGTGTGAAGAGCAGTGGAGAGACAGAATAATAGAGTAAGATGAAAATGATAAGATTAAAAACTCTGAGAATAGTTGAGAGCTCAAGCTCATGTTTTGGAATGTGTTGAGACCCCAAACTCTATAAAAGATGAAACATCCAAGTATGTAAATGAAAATGTAGTGGTTTTGTTATGTCGCAATAATTTATAAACCAATATTTTATGGTTGAATGCATGGCTTATTTATGTTGCATGTCTTCTCTAGAATTATTTTTTTGAATGTTGTTTACATTTACCATTTTGTAAAAGACACAGATAATCCACAAATATTTCACCGTGCAAAATTTTGACTTTTAACCATAGAGTGCTCGACACAAGTCTTTCTTAATATTTTAGTTAGATGATATTGTGATATTATCACAATAAAGCTGTGTCAAGGTTTATCCCAAGTTACGTAGTGGTGAATTTTTTTTTCATATTATAAGTTAATAGGAAAAGAAATATCATTTTATAATGTTCCATTAAAAGTGGTCCTCACGAAGTGGGAGTTGGTCGCAACCAAACGTGTGTTGCAGATAAAGCTTGTTGTGGTAAACTCATGTTGAAGTCAAGTGCATTTCTGTTGAGGTAAAAGTGTGTCAGGTTAAATCTCTATAAAAAAAAATTTGATCGAAAGTGAATGTCGAGCCTTGTCGTAGTAAATCCCTGTCATAGTAAATTTTTTATTGCAATTATTTTTGTCAAAGTTAACTCCTCAAAGTAAATGGTGGGGTTTCCAAAAGGAAGTGTGTCATAGCTCAAACGAAAAAGTAAAGAAATTTCTTACTGCCCAGTAACTCAAGTTAACTGTTGCAACTCCTCCCCTCTCTCCTCTCCACTCCCAAGAAAATCATATGCATTTGCTAAACGACAATTTTAGGTCACATAAGCATGTCAAAGATGTGTTTGTAGTTGCTATTGGTTTCTTGGGTGGCTCTGTTCTATAACAAAAATGTATCTAATAATGATTGCAGGGTTTAATGCATGCAATGATATCTCAAGCGAACCTTTAGATAACTATTCAAAAACTGATGAAAATGCATGAAAACTGGTTGCAGCTTACATCTCATGCTACTCAGAGCATAAGAAAAGAGGACCAAGTTATTCTTATTGTGTACCTATCATGGGAATAATGAATACTCTTCCATGGATAGTTCAGGGAATTCAACAAGTAGCCATGTTGATTGTATCTATAAGTGTTTATATTTACACACATAGGTGTTTTTATTGGATATTTTGAGCTGGACAAGCATCTATGCTTTTTCTAGATTGCAGGAGTATGACACAAGTGTACAGTCCTGATTGATTTTATGGCAGTCATTACAAATTCAAAATAAACAATTATTAAAATATCAAAATAAAGTATTATTAAAAAAATGAATATAAAAATTATTTGTTGCATGGATAACTCCTAGTTGATGTATGTATAACTCACAGTTTGTGTAAGATAACTCATTTAACAAAAATAAGGAAAGAAAAAGTAATTGTTAACTTATTAGTAACACTTGATCTGTGACCTATCAGTGTTCACCATACACAAGTTAAGTGGTTGTGCTAGTATATTTGAATTCAGGGTGGATTAATAATTATTCTTTTCCTTGATTACACAAGGATAAAATAAGTGTACTTTCCATATTGATTGCATGGAAGTCGTTCCAAATTCGAAATAAATGGTTATAAAAATAAAAAATAACGAGTAGTTGGTGCATGGATAACATGATAGTTGACACATGGATAAATTATACATGGATAACTCTTATTTGATGCATGGATAATGAGAAGTTTGTGGAAAACAACCGATTTAAATAGAATAAGGAGAGAACAAGTAACATATAACTTACTTGTGGCACTTAACTTGTGGCCTATGGGTGTTCATCGACAACAAGTTAAGTTGTTGTACTACTCCATTATAAAATAAATAATGGAGGTGTTTAGTGTGGATATCATATAGGTGGAAACCTTAATAGCCATGGATAGTGAGGTAGACAATGATGAACAATAGAAAGTTGAACTTAGGAATTTAAGGAGGGTGTTGAAGATATTGATGGCTTTGAGGATGAAGACAAAGAGAATGTCTTGAATGTGGAGTAAATGAAGTGGATAAAGAAATATGAAGAAGCTCATTATCGATGTATCCCTCTATAGTCACATGGAGTTTATTCCCTATTGTGGTCAAATGGCCCATCATTTCCGTCTCTGCACATATTCCCAATTAAATGATGCATTTTTTTATTCTAAATGATGGACCTAATGTTGTAGAATCTGGTTAGTTGTATAAGTTGTATTATAGGTTTTCAAGAACATGGAAGGTTGTGGAATTCCCATAAGGAATTGAAGAAATGTTTCATGTGGCATATGGAAACTTGTATAAAGAGTGGTGCCAAAAAATTTGAACATGTTTCTCCATTTAATCATGTTCTATAATGGTATTCAAAAGTTAGGGACTAATGTCATCATCCCAACATTATTTTGTCGTTAAAATAACCCTATTATGAGTATGAGTTGTGTTTGGAAAGACATGATGCTTGGTGTAGAAGAGTGGCTGCATCTTCTTTCAATATGTAGATTATATTAGATATGTTTCGAATGATTCTTAACGAGTGTATTTAGCGAGACTTATCACATTGATAATTTTGTTATATTCCTGTTAGAAAGGTTTTTCATTTGGTATTTATGGCTAGAGAAGATAACTAAAGCTTGAGTGGTAGACTTGTGAATAAGATATGCTTATTTGTGAGTATGTTTGGATAGTTTTGATCATGATTGATGTGTGAATACCTCATTCCTATAAGTAAAATCTTGAGAAGGGGAGAATAGCAGAGCAAATTATCAAACAATGTTGCAATTACAGGTTTCAATCTGTACCTATCTTCTACGGGTGAATTACAGATGACTCGATGAATAACATTATGGGCCTATTAGATCCTAGTTGGATGAGAGTGAAGCCAAGGTGTTTATTTCTCATAGTGGGTCATTAATGAGATAGTTATGGGAAGGTTTAATGTAATAATTAAAAAACAGTGGGCTAAAAATGGGGAAACATTTTTAATGCAAGTGGGGTTAGTGAAGCATTTATTATCCACCTCCATCAGGAATGTGATAAATAGGGATTCTAAGAGGTTAAAGGGATAAATTTAGTCTTGTATTTTATTGAATAAACCCCTCTCTAACCCAAGGATTTGTCACTATATTGTAAATCAAAGAGACTATGTTGTTCATCTCCCTTTCCCATGGGAATCTTATGTATCTAGTCACCTTGTTATAAATAAAACAATAACTAGGTTTCTAGTAGTTTACTTTGTTCTAATTCACTATTATGTAGTTTTTGAAGGCTTTCTCTAGTTGTGCAATTATTGTTGTAGTGGTTTTTATGAATTTTATAGTGATCTAGATCATGAATTTCATTTAATAAATGTTTCAATGTGAAAAAATGATAGCATAAAGCATATAATGCAAGAAAATATACGATCTATAGGCTATATATAGACTATGAAGAAAATTAAAATCATTAATTAACAATTTCCAAGTTATCTTAACACATTCACTCTCATTAATATTCATGCAATTTATTCCTAAATATACTCATTATCCAAGTGACCCCGATAAATCTATAATAGTGTTTCCACAATTTCTAAATTCCCAAGGGTACCTTGAAGCAACACGGTGGTTACATATAGTCCTAAGTGTGTCTCTCGTATCATTCATATGCTCCTTCAGGTATAATTAGGCACATAGGTTCCCACAACTAAAAGAGGAGCATTTGTTGATGTAATTGTAACTTCAGAATGTATTCACCTATGTATCTTGTGTCTTGTACCCTGATGTTTATTTCGGGATGTGTCTATAATGTAATTGAGTCATGTCATGCCTCAATGTTCCAATCAGGAGGATCTATAATGTAAACAATCATGTCAAGTCATTGTGGGTAACCATCCTATTGTGTAAGGGTTAAAGTCCCTGCAGTTCTAGGGCACTAAGGTTATTAGACTCTCCTAGAGAGGTTGGCCCTAGTAGGGTTTTAGTCATGTTGAGAATTAGTATCAATAGAGAGGAGACCTCTCTATTTATCACACACTCACTCACACTTAGTTGTAGTGCAATATCTGAGGAAGAAGAAGACACTAGGGCTAGAAGAAAGAGGTTACTGCTGTCGGGAGAACATCTTACTGTTTGGGATTTTACTCTTGGTGCTGATTCTATCTCTTAGGAAGTTGCGGGGTTTTCTCCATTTATGGTTTCCCCAAGGAAAAAAACTATGTTCATTGTCTCTTGTGTTTGCTTTCCGTGCTTGTTATTCTCTTAGTTAAAGATCCTAATAATGCTAGCTTAATGTTAAAAATCTAACATGGTATCAGAGCTAACCTGAGAAAAAGACATTGTGCAGCTGCGGGAACTAGGGCTTCCTACTTTGTGGATATTCCTCCACATATTTTTAGAAAAAGAGTGTTGGATTAACTCTCCTTTTAAGGGGGCATCTTTCTGTCGAAGCAGAATCCAATTCTGAGGTTTTTCAGTTTTGGACCTAACACTCCTGCCAGAAATTAGGGCTTTTCATAGAAGAGGAAATTTTCAGTGAGCCCAGGCCTGGATTGATCTCCTTCGCAAAATTGAAGTTAGGGATCAATTTCAAATCATTTGGTTGGATAGAAATCTGGAAAAGAAAAACCCTAATATGCTCCTGAACCAATACTGCAGGATTTCAGTTCCAACTTCAAATTCGACATCTTGACCTGGTAAGATCTAAATCTTTTGTATTTCCATTTGAGGTTCTCAGTTAAGATGTCTCATCATACTAGGCTTGATGAAAATATTGAAGGGTCTAATAACATTCGAGCCTGGAAGTATAGGATCTCCCTGGTCCTGGAAGAAAATGAGTTGGATTCCTACATCAATGAGGAGGTTCCAGTTCCAGAGGGAGATGAGGAAAAGGCCTTACATAAGAAGAAGTTGGTTATGGAAAAGAGGATCATTACTGATTCTATCAAGGATGACCTCATACTACAAGTGTCCTCCCTCAATACACCTAAAGCTATGTTTTATTCCCTAACAAAATTGTTTGAAGGAAAGAACATAAACCGGAAGATGACCTTGAGGAACCAATTGAAGAATGTGAAGATCCAGAATGTAGAGACCATCCAGTCTTACTTTAGAAGGGTTTCTTAGATCAAAGAACAATTGGAAATAGTAGATGAAGAAGTACAGAATGTAGAGATTATGATGAGCACCTTGAATGGTCTCCCTAGATCATGGGACTCCTTTATTCAAGCGATCTGTGCCAGAAAGAAGTTGGTCAAATTCAGTAGACTATGGGAAGAATGCTCTCAAGAAGAAGCTTGGATAGCAGCTCGAGAAGAGAATATGGGAAGTGAAGATTAAGCTCTCATAGTACAATCCAAAAAATACAGATCCAGCCACCACAAAAGTAAGTACTCTCATCAAAATAATAACTCTAGAAAGCCTAGAGATTTGTCTAAGTACATTTTCTATACATGTGATGAAAGAGGACATTTTGCTAGAGACTATCCTAAGAATAAAAGTAGCTCTCACAAGAAGAAGGGAAACAAGAGAAGAAATCATGCTCATGCTGTAGAGGATGATGAACCTTACACAAAGAGAAACAAACAAGTCAGTAATGAAGAATATGTTTTGATTTCCGCTCTCACGGGAACTATCACACATGGCAGCAATGATTGGCTTATAGACAGTGGTGCTTCCAAGCACATGATAGGATTCAAGGAATCCTTTGTGAAATTATCTAAACATGAATCACCTCATAAGGTGAAACTTGGAGATGACTACTAGTATCCAATAAAAGGTAGTGGGGAATCCTCATACAAGATAGACTCTAGAAAGTCTATGATAATGAAAGAAGTATTGTTTGTACCAGGACTAAAGAAGAACCTTCTCTCCATATCTGTATTAGATGTAAAAGGAATGAGAGTTGCATTTATAAATGGTCAAGTCATCATGTGGCCAAGAGGAAATACTATCAATGATGAAGTAGTGATTGGGGAACAAGAAGGAGGCTTATACAAATTGAAGGGCCATCCAGAACAAGATTTGGTCCATGACACAGTAGATCCAAATGAACATTGGCATAGAAGGATTGCACATGTACATTACAGAGCACTACCTCTTGCAAGCAAAGCTATTGAAGCTCTCCCAGAAATGCAGACAAAACATGAAGGTGTATGCAAAGGATGTGTGAAAGGGAAGAACAAAAAGAAGACATTTCCAAGTAGCGAGAGCAAAGCAAAAGGAATCTTGGAAATCATCCATTCTGATGTATGTGGTCTAATGTAATCCAGTTCACTAAACAGGTATGCATACTATGTTTCTATTATTGATGATTTTTCTAGGAAGACATGGATCTACTTCATGAAGAATAAAGATGAAGTATTCAGCAAATTCAAGGAACTCAAAGCCTTGATCGAGAACCACGCTGAAAGGAATATCAAGACCTTTCGATCAGATAATGGAGGATAATTCACTTCGAATGAATTCAAAGAGATATGCAAATACTCAGGGATTAAGAGGGAGTTGTCCACTCCGTCTAATCCACAATAGAATGGGATTGCAAAATGGAAGAACAAAACTATCATGGAAGCTGCAAGAGCTATGCTTCATGATCAACATCTTCCTATGCATATTTGGGTAGAATCAGCCAGAACAACGGTGTATGTATAGAACCATACTCCACCCAGAGTACTCGAGAATAAGGCTCATGAAGAGGTCTTCTCCGGTAAGAAACAAAAAGTCAGCCATCTCAGAATATTCAGCTATCCTATGTACATACACATTCCAAAAGAGGAGAGGACAAAATTAGATCCTTCAGGAAAGAAGGGTATATTTGTGGGATACTCTGAAAGCTCGAAGGCTTATAGAATATACTTCCCAGGATTCAAGAAGATTGACATTAGTAGAGATGTAACATTTGATGAATATTTAGCCTACATCAAATCTAGAAATAAACCTGCTAAAGAACCTAAAGAAGTAGAAACTCCTAAAATTCATGATACAACCATGAACGAAGAAATTCAAGAAGAATATTGAGAATTTGAAGATCCTCAAGAAATTGTAGATCCACCTCTGGAGAAGAATCCTCATAAGAGGAAACCTACTTGGGTACATGAAATTATCCAAGGTGCAGAAAGATATGGAGCTTCAGAAGAAACACCCAGAGGAATAAAGAGAACTAGATCATGTTCTAGTTATGTAGCCTTACTATGTGAAATTATTGATAAAGAACCTTCCAACTATGAAGAAGTAGCAGAATGAAAATAATTGAAGGATGCTATGATCAAAGAGTATCAATCGATCATGAAGAATGATGTTTGGGATTTTTTCCCAAGACAAGAAGGAAAGTCCATTGTAACTTCCAAATGGATCTACAAGATCAAGCATGTTGTAGATGGCAGCATCAAGAAATATAAAGAAAGATTTGTGGCTCAAGGTTTCTCCCAGAAAGAAGGAATAGATTATGAAGAATCCTTTGCACCTATAGCCAGATACACTTCCATCAAATCAGTACTTTCTCTGGCTGCAGTGATGAAATGGAAGATACACCAGATGGATGTCAAGACTGCTTTCTTGAATGATGTAGTGGAAGAGGAAGTGTATGTAGAACAACCACTTGGTTTTGAGACACATGACAAAGAATCTCATATATGTATATTGAAGAAAGACCTATGCTTTTTGAAACAGGCACCCAAGACATGGTACGGTAGAATTGATAGTTTCCTATCCATTTTGGGCTTTACCAAGAGTAAAGCAGATTCCAACCTTCACTACATGGTTGAAGATGGAAACCCAATGATACTCCTGTTGTATGTGGATGACCTATTTGTAACAGGTATGGATGGGTTAATTGCTGATACAAAGAGGAAACTTGCTTCCAAGTTCAAAATGAAGGACTTGGGTATGATGCACTATTTCTTAGGCATGGAGGTGTGGCAGAATGTAGACGAAATCTTCCTTGGACAAGGGAAGTATGCAGTAGAGATCCTAAAGACATTTGACATGATGGACTGCAAGGCCATAACCACAACTATGGCATCAAACCTAAAGCTATTGAGTGATGCTTCAATAGAAGTGGTTGATGCTATGATGTATAGTCAGATGATTGGGTCCTTGATGTACCTAACGAATACGAGACCAGATATTTGCTTTGCTATGAACACCTTGGGCCAGTTCCTAATAGATCCAAGACATGTTCACTTGATTACTGTAAAGCATATTCTGAGGTACCTGAAGGGTACAGTTGATTATGGGATCCCATATGAGGAGAATCAGAAGATTAAACTAGATGGTTATGTTGATTCAGATTGAGCAAGAATTGCCATTGATAGGAAGAGCACTTCAGGATGCTACTTTAGTTTGGGATCAAGTGTGATCTCTTGGTTTAGCAGGAAGAAATCATGTGTGACACTGAGTATAGCTGAAGCAGAGCATGTTGCAGCTTGTTTAGCTAGTTGTGTGGCATTATGGCTGAGGAAGCTACTGTCTGATTTATTTGATCTCCAGTTGGATTCTACTTGTATACATTGTGACAACCAGAGTTGCATAAATTTGTCATAGAATCCAGTGTTTCATGACAAGTCGAAGCATATCGAGATCAAGTATCACTATATCAGTGATATGCTGAAGAGAGGAGCAGTAAAGCTCCAGTATGTTGCGACGGAGGAACATATAGCTGATGTATTGATGAAGCCATTGTCTAGAGTGAAGTTTGAGTACTTTAGGGAGAAGCTTGGTGTTCTCGAGATTGAGGTTTCCTCCAAGGGAAGATGATGATGACCAAGAGCCATTCTGACATGGGAGAGGATTAAGTTCCTTCCATGGTCAAATGTAAGGGCTGAGCCATTCTGTCATGGTCAGAGGATTTGGTTCCTTACATGTAATATATGAGTGCTAATCCATTCTAATTTGACTGTAGGATTGGTATCTACATGATTAGATGTAAGGGATAAATTCCATTCTAGGAATGGAGGCACCTAGTCAGTTACCAGGAAAACTCAGTCCAAGACTCAGGGCCGTTCTGAAATGATTGTAAGATGTAGTATTACATGATCAGATGTGAGTGCATAGCTATTCTGATGTGATTGAGGGATGTGTCCCACTTGATAAAATATAAGGGATAATTCCATTCTCAGGGAGAATGGAGGCACTTGGTTAGTTACTAGGAATCCTCATTCTGGGACTGAGAGCGCTTTCAATGTGTTGCTTTCAAGCATGGTCGATTGTAAGTGCTGAGCCTTTTCAATGTGATGCTTTTGAGCATGGTCGACTATAAGTGTTGATCCTTTCTGATGCAGTGTCTTTGGACATGGTCGGATGTAAGTGCAGAGCCCTTCTGATGTGGGGTGCTTGCACATGGTTGGATATAAGTGCTGAGCCATTTTGGTGTGATGTGTTTACACATGGTCATATGTGAGTGCTGGGATTTTATGACAAGATGAGGTCAGATGTGAGTGCTGGGCATGCCTTTCTAACAAGATGAGGTCATATGTAAGAGTTGGGCAGGCCATTCTGACTCAAGTGTCAGATATAAGCACTAAAGAAGACCTACATGAAGGGTAGGCCTACAGGACTGATTCTATAGAACTTCCTGTGACAAGAAAAATCGAGAGATAACATCAATGATGACGATGATCCAAACTTGATGATTATATAGATCAAGTGATGATCTAGATGTGATGATGATCTAGACTTGATGATGATCTAGATCAAGTGATGATCCAGAGTTGATGATGATACAGTGATGATCCAGTAGTGATGATATAGTGGTCATGATGATGTAGATCCCGTGATGAAGAATACTTGAAGAATAAGATGACTTGAAGATGAAGAAGAATTGAAGATGAAGAAGACCTGGAGACGATGATGACTTGAAGACGAAGAATACTTGAAGATAAATATAACTTGAAGATGATAATACCAAGATGATCTAGTCGATACAGAGAAGAAGACCAGTGCTGAAAATTGTGTTGAAAGAATACCTTCCCAGTTAAGAGGGAGTGTTGATGTAATTGTAACTTCAGAATGTATTCACCTATGTATCTTGTGTCTTGTACCCCGATGTTTATTATGGGATTTTTCTATAATGTAATTGAGTCATGTCATGCCCCAATGTTCCGCTCGGGATGATATATAATGTAAACAAGTCATGTCAAGTCATTGTGGGTAACCCTCCTATTGTCTAAGGGTTAAATTCCCCACAGTTCTAGGGCACTAGGGTTATTAGACTCTCCTAGAGAGGTCATCCCTAGTATGGTTTTAGTCTTGTCGAGAATTAATATAAGTAGAGAGGAGACCTCTCTATTTATCACACACTCACTCACACTCAGTTGTAGCACAATAGTTGAGGAAGAAGAAGACACTGGGGTAGAAGAAATAGGTTACTACTGTTGGGAGATCATCTTACTATTTTGGGGTTTTACTCTTTATGCTAATTCTATCTCTGAGGAAGTTGCAAGATTTTCTCCATTTATGGTTTCCCTCACAAAAAACACTGTGTTCATTGTCTCTTGTGTTTGATTGTTGTGCTTGTTATTCTCTCAGTTAAAGATCCTAATAATGCTAGCTTAATGTTAAAAATCTAACAACATTCACATGAGATCTACTTTATATTAGATCTTCAATTTAACTTTTGAATATAATCCATGGCTAACCATTTAGAAGAAGGAATTCAAAGAAATGTTTTGATGGATAAATAAAATGAAAGAGTGAGGCATACATTGCTTCTAGTCATGTATTTGTTATTTTCTTACCCTCATGTTACTTCCAAAAATAAAGGACACACTTTGTTTTGAGTGTCAATTCCTAGTTTGAGATTAGTATTTTTACAAAGCCAACCAAATATTTCAGGCGATGGGTTTCCCATTAACCATTCAAATTTAATAAATTAATTTTGTCAATGATATGTGAGGAGTTATCCTCATTACCAAATTTTAGGTTTATCACTGGATGGGTTTTTATGATTACAATGTACCTAAGATAAATAGTTATTTCTACCTTGGACCATTACCCAAAGTGTATTCTACTACAACTATTTCTATGAGATCTTCATTTGTGATCTTCATGGATTTCATAAGCATCAGTTTGGACAACTAGAATATCCAATTATGATTTTTGGTTTGCAATTGTATTAAAAGAGCATTCAGATCATTATTTTTAGTTTCATCGTAATATGAAAAAATTTGGTCTTAGAAAAACTACACATTGTTACCAATTGAAACACACTTATCAACTATTTTTTGCAGAGCTTGAACATATATTTCACTTTTAGAGACACTAGTTTGAAATTTCTACCTAATATCACTTTGTAGCTTCATTTCCTCCCTCGGATAGGAGGGATCCTTACATTTCATATCTCTCCATCAAGGTATGTTTCACTCTCTTTAAAATTAAATCTAATCTTGTACATATCAAACTTATATTTACCGTGTTTTTCCCCTAATAACCTGACCACTTTAAGCTATACACCACCTATCTTGTTGACTACTAGTTTATCACTATTATTGGAACCAACCTACCTTACATGGCTAATATGAATTTTCTTGAATTGGAGAAACTCATCAATGGACCATCCTCACAATATGGCTTAGACAAACATGATTACCAAGTTGAAATATGAGATATTTAATGGTGGACATGGTGTAGATCCATCATATTATGTTGAACTTTCACTATGTCATGTGTCAAGTAATATTATGAATTATTCTATACAATATATGTGGTTTAGAATCAACATAACTAGGGGTGTAAAAATTGTATATTCATGGGTAATCATAATATTGAGTTTGCATTGATAGCCAAATCATTTTTCAGCTCTTTTCAATTATAGTATACCACTACACTAGGGTCAAAATTCTCAACGATTATTACCAGACATATCATTATTAATATTCTTGAGTTGAGTAAATGATGTAGTTTTTGTAATATTAAACTCAAATTAATTCATTTCATGGATAGGTTTTTGAAATATCTTGTCATTACTATAATAAAATATGTGTCCAACACCATGCCTTAGTCTACAGATGAGGAAAATTTCAAGGAATATCATTTTCATCTTATTTATTTTATTCTACATGTAACTATGCATACGATCCTCCATCCTATGAGAAAGGATACAAAATTTATCATGGGTACATCCTCCAGTGTCAACGATAATTTTTTAATGAAGAGATAAACATGCTAGAATAAGGATTTGAACCCAAGTGCAAAGGATTACATTTCTCTTCTCTAACCACCTGAGCTAGAACTAGCTGATGTGTCAAACCTTATTTATTCCTATTTAGGGTCTATATTATCTCTACATAACAATTTCCCCTTGTTATCATTATTTTGATCAACGAAACACCATGCTAATCTCATGATTTATTATTCATGGATCCCTTGCACATGCTACCAACCAATTTATCTATATTCCTTTCTTGATATGTGATAGAGAGAGGTGAGGCTAAAAAACAAGGCTTACTAAATAAATTCAAAAAAATAAAAAACTAGTAATATAACATACTTATAGAAGAGACAAAAGGATAGAATGAATTGATTACTTGGATGTGTGAATATGATTTTCATAAGAATTACATAGTGGTTCATAATGGACAAATTCAAACTAATACGGCTAACCCAACTTTTATTTAATATTATAATCTAACTAACTAGCTGGCTATTTAAACGTGAAAAAAATATTAGAATGCTATTGGGATAGATGGGCCTCCCATTCAACCGAATTCATCCTACTTTAGACTGAAAAGAATCCAAGATTTCCTCTCCCCAGTTTAAGTGTGAGAACACTGAAACCATAGCTAAATGAATTGCTGAACTCAAACCATGCCTATAGAGATGACCAAGTGCTGAGTTGATTGGAGTTGATTGCAAGGTGAGTGAAAATACGATTGAGTTGTTGCTAAGTGGAGTAGGCTCCTACATAGACTAAGGCGGAATGGAGCATGATCTCTAAAGGAACCCGATCTGAACACTACTGCAAAAAAATGATGAACTGAGTAGATGCATACATAGAATAAGGTGGGATGGAAAGTCTCTATAGGAACCTGATCCAAACGATATTGATTCAAATGTTTTTGTTATGTTGATCCTATTTCTTAACTGAGAGAGCTAGCTTATGGATGAAGAAAAAATAATACACAGATGGATATGTTTGGCAAAGTTGGATGAACTCTTTTGGTGGTAGCTTCTATTTTTTTAAATCCCACCTGTTAGCCTCAAGGAAAGGATCATTTGCATCCCCCTACAGTGTTGATGAACAAGATATGAAACACACATTGATTATAATATTCAATGGAATGTTTCAAACTAACTAGACCCATATATGAAGAGATCATGAACACCAAATAACACTAAGGGTAAATACTACAATAATCCCACATCTAAACTAGAGCTCCCATTTTCATCACTCTAAGACAAAATCAACTTCTCTAATTCCTCAATCCATTGTCTCCACTCCCCAAGTTGTCTTAAAAATATTCTATGCTATAAAAATTGGGAGGGTTTGGTGAGTATACCACTATATAAATCCATCATTAATGTGTAAGATCTAGACAACTAAGGGGATGCTCAACTTTTATAAGGGATGTATGAGATGAAAGGAGAGATGGATGGGTGATTAGAGAGAAGTAGAAGTGACATGGAGAAAAAGAGGCAATGACTAAAGAAATCAATATGAAGGAACCCAATCCTAATATTGTTGTTAAAAATACTAAACTAAGATAGTACCTACATAGACCGGAGTGGGAGAGCATGTCTCCAAAGGAACTCGATACGAACATTGCTATTGAGAGAGTTATAGCTGAAATAGGTGGGGTGTGGAACCAAGTCAGATGTTTTTATATGGATGCAGTATCGATGGGGCATAGACTTAGGTCAAATGCTATATCTACATGAAGTGTATATCTATATTTTTGTTGTGAGATACATAAATGAAACAGTTGGGGAACCTCTTGATGGTTCTCAAGTAAGATAGTCTAGGTGGGGCATGAAGCAAGGATGGACACCTGATCTACCTTAACTGTGAATTTGTAAATAACATAAAATTCGATTTCCATGTATACTTACCAGAATAGTGAGGTGTGTGTTGTTTCAGCTACAAGAGGAAATAGAAGGCCTATGAATTAGAGAGGCCCATTAATGAGTCATTGGACCTAAATGTTTAAACTATTGAAAATGAAAAAAAAAGTTAAGGCATAAGGTGAAACCTACATTTTGTTGTTGGAGTTATGTTTCTTAGATATTTGTATCCTTGGAGCTTTGAATTATTGTTGTTGCATGATATTGAATATCTCCACTAAAGAGTGTGCTAAACTATGGCAAGGCTCTAACTATTAGTTTTTGAACACAAATATAAATTTGATTAAAGGATGCAGCTGAAAAATAAAACAAGAAACTGTGAACTGAGCTAGATACTATGCGGTGTTGTGAATGGGTAAATTGATGATACAAAATACTTATGGTGGTATCCTTCAAGTTCAAGACAAATATGGAAACAAATATACAATGTAGATATTACATGCACACTGATATTGCAACATACTATTGCAAATGAGAATCGAAGGACTAGGTGGGTTTCCATGGAAAATCTAATGAGCTCTTGGCTTGGCTGGAATGGAAACATATGTGGGTAAAACATGCTATAGTAGAATAGAAGATTTGTAGGGTTAATGGAAAGATGAATCCTTCAGAGGTAAGAGATATTGAATGAGGGTGAGGATGTTAGAGGATAGGGTTAAGTTTTGACTATACCGAAACTATGGTTTCTTGCATCTTTCCTTTTTTTTTAAGAAGAAGATGGATGATAAATATTAATACAGTTGTCTAGACATTCATATAGGTAAAATAAAATGAAACAAAAAATAAAAAGGGCCAAAGTATTGAGCACAAGATGGAAGGGCATGCGGAAATGAGGGTATAAAAATGAAGGTGACAACTAGGAATAAAAAATGGCCATAAGGGAATACCATTTTTTGTAGGGGGTGGGGGTGGTGGGTGGTTTAAGGAAAAATGGAGAGAGGATTTGATCGATGAATCATTGGGAGCATTGTGATATGAGTTCTAGGGAAAATTAGTTGAGAGCTATGATAGGAAATCTCAAGTAGCAACTATAATATTTTGAAATTTAAGGGTAAAGATCATATTGAAAAGGTAAGATTGATGTTTGAGATCTACTTGTGAGAGAGAGGATGAGGGGTCAAAGACAATGGATGGGTAGATGACAAAATGAATGGCTCACAGGGAAAAGGATTTGAGAGTGAAGAGATGATTTCTTCAAGGAAAAAGAACATGTGCCTAGGGTTTGAGAAGTTCAAATTTGGAAGAGGTAGTCCTCAGAAATTTTTGTTTCTAGAAGGATGAGCCTAAAAAGACAAGATTAAGTATCCAAGATAATGGATCAAAATTGATGTGGAGGCTGAATTTGGATGTGTCATAGGAATAAATGGCGTAGATGAAGGAGTAAGAAACTAGGATGACCAACTTGTTAGAGTCATGGTGAGGTAGTGTTACGATGCAAGTTGGAGAGAAGGAGATAGTGTTTAGCACTAGTGATGAACAATATTTGGAGAGAAGAAAACCAAGGGAAAAAGGTAGAGAGGATGCATCAAAATATGTAAGGATGAAGGGGAAATGAAGGAATGATGGTAAGGAAAAAAATTATATTAGGTTTTAGGAAAGGAACATGATTTGATATCATTTGATCCATAATAGGGATTCAAGTTTAGGATCAAAGAATCAACTCTGATCTAACACCTAAATGATGAATTCAGAAAAAAAAAAACTTAATTAAAATACATAAGAATTAGAAATAGGAAAAAGACTCACTCATCATTAGATGAACTCTTGATAGATTATCTAGGTTTACTACTGGGTCCAAATAGGGATAATTCAAGGGATATAACTAACTAATATATTATTTAATAATAGATGCAAATAACTAACATAGATAATAGGTGGGAACACACACCCAATACATTATTGGGATGGATGGGTATCCCATCTAGTATCCCATTTCTCCCCTAGTACTAGTTAGTACAATAATCACTATGGAATAATCAACACTTATTACAATCAACCTAGAACTTTTTCAATGATTGAACCATTGATCTACAACAAAATGAGGGAAATTGAGAGGTGGAATTATGCAGTGGAATATGAAGAACAATGTATATTGAATAAGACAAATTTGAGACAAAATTGATAAGAATTGATCAGTTAATTACAAAATTAATATTAATTCATTCCAACAATAATACAACAGTGTTACAATGAGGATAATTTGAATATACCAACTAAAGCTGACTAACTAGCTAACTCAGTGTGTTTAAATCACTACATGGGAGCCACTAGTCTAAGTCTCGATGTCTAAATCATTCTTACTTTAAGTTAAACTAGTTAAACAAGATAAACTGATGAGGTAGTTTTTGAAAAGGATCCACTTCCCCATTCATCCATGAAAAACTGGCACTAGACTAACTGAGAGTGATCTAACTGAATGTAACTAAAGGATGACTCAACATAAATTCAAAGGAACTCGATATCAACATTGCTACTGAGAGAGGTGTAGCTGAAATAGGTGGGGTGTGGAACCAAGTCAAATGTTGTTATATGGATGTAGTATGGGTGGGGCATAGGTCTAGATCAAATTCTACATCTACATGAAGTGTGTATCTATACTTTTGTTGTGAGATACATAGATGAAGCAGGTGGGGAACCGCTTGATGCTTCTCAACTAAGATAGTCTGGGTGGGGCATGAAGCAAGGATGGACACTTTATCTACCTTAACTGTGAATTTGTAAATAACATAAAATTTGATTTCCATGTATACTTACCAAAATAGTGAGGTGTGTGTTGTTTCAGATACAATAAGAACTAAAAGGCCTATGAAGTAGAGAGGCCCATGAATGAGTTATTGGACCAAAATGTTTAAACTATTGAAAATGAAAAGAAATGTTGATCCATAAGGTGAAACCTATAATTTGTTGTTGGAGTTATGTTTCTTAGATATTTGTATCCTTGGAGCTTTGAATTATTGTTGTTGCATAATATTGAATATGTCCACTAAAGAGTGTGCTAAACTATGTAAAGGCTCTAAATACTAGTTTTTGAACACAAATATAAACTTGATACAAGGATACAGCTGAAAAATAAAACAAAAAACTATGAACTAAGCTAGATACTATGCGATGTTTTGAATGGGTAAACTAATGAAACAAAATACTTATGGTGGTATCCTTGAAGTTTGAGACAAATATGGCAACAAAATATACAATGTATATATTGCATGCACATTGATATCGCACCATAATATTGCAAATGGGAATTGAATGACTAGGTGGGTTTCCATGGAAAATCTAATGAGATCTTGGCTTGGATAGAATGACAACATATGTGTGTACAACATGTTGTAGGAGAATAGAAGATTTGTAGGGTGAATGGAAAGCTAAATCCTTTAGAGGTAAGAGATATTGAATGAGGGTGAGGATGTTTGAGGATAGGGTTAAGTTGTGATTGTATCAAATTTGTGGTGTCTTGCATCTTTCCTTTTTTTTAAGAAGAAGATGGATGATACATATTAATAGAGTTGTCTAGACATTCATAGAGGTAAAAGAAAATGAAATAAAAAGTAAAAAGGGCCAAGGTATTGAACCCAAGATGGAAGGGCATGCGGAAATGAGGGTAAAAACCTAAAGGTGACAACTAGGAATAAAAAACGACCATAAGGGAATACCATTTTTTTGTGGGGGGTGGGGGTGGTGGGTGGTTTAAGGAAAAATGGAGAGAGGATTTGATAGATGAATCATTGGGAGCAATGTGATATGAGTTTCAGGGAAAAAGTAGTTGAGAGCTATGATAGGAAATCTCAAGTAGCAACTATAATGTTTTGAAAGTTGATACCTAGAGTTGTGTATAGGTTGTTGAGCCAAGAAAGGTAAGTCATACAAAAAAAAAAGGTGATTATTGCAAGAGGAATAAATATTAGGAAAAAAATAAAATTTAAGGGTAAAGATCATATTGAAAAGGTAGGATTGATGTCTGAGATCTACTTGTGAGAAAGAGGATGAGGGGTCGAAGACAATGGATGGGTAGAAGATGAAATTAATGGCTCACAGGGAAAATGATTTGAGAGTGAAGAGGTGATTTATTCAAGGAAAAAGAACATGTGCCTAGGGTTTGAGCAATTCAAATTTGGAAGAGGTAGTCCTCAAAAAGGTTGGTTTTTAGAAGGATGGGCCTAAAAAGACAAGATTAAGTATCCAAGATAATGGATCAAACTTGATATGGAGGCTGAATTTGGATGTTTCATAGGAAGAAATGGCATAGAGGAAGGAGGAAGAAACTAGGATGATCGACTTGTTAGAGTTATGGTGAGGTAGTGTTACGATGCGAGTTGGAGAGAAGGAGATAGTGTAGAGAAAGAGAAATATGGTTTAGCACTAGGGATGATAAAGATAAATATGGTTTAGAAATAGGGATGAACAATTTTTTGAGAGAAGAAGACTAATGGAAAAAGGTAGAGAGAATGCATCAAAATATGTAAGGATGAATGGAAAATGAAGAACTGAAGGTAAGGAAAAAAATTATATCAGATTTTAGGAAAGGAACATGATTTGATATCATTTGATCCATAATAGGTATTTGAGTTGAATATAAGAGACTCACCTCTCATCTAACAGCTAAATGATGAATTCAGAACAAAAAACTTAAATAAAATACACAATAATTAGAAGGAAAAAGACTCACTGATCATTAGATGAAGGCTTGATAGATTATATAAGTTTACTACTAGGTCCAAATAGGGATAAGTCAAGGGATATAACTAAATAATATTTTATTTAATAATAGATGCAAATAACTAACATAGCTAATAGGTGGGAACACACACCCAATACATTATTGGGATGGATGGGTCTCCCATCTATCCCATTTCTCCCCTAGTACTACTCAGTACAATAATCACTATGGAATAATAAACACTTATTACAATCAACCTAGAAATTTTTAAATTATTGAACCATTGATCTACAACAAAATGAGAGCAATTGAGAGGTGGAATTATGCAGTGGAATATCAAGAACAATGTATACTGAATAAGACAAAATTAAGATAAATTTGATAAGAATTGATCAGTTAATTACAAAATTAATATTCATTCATTCGAATAGTAATACAAAAGTGTTACAATGAGAATAATTTGAATCTACCAACTAAACCTGAATAACTAGCTAACTTGGTGTGTTTAAATCACTACATGGGAGCCACTAGTCTAAATCCTAATGTCTAAATTATTCTTACTTTAAGTTAATCTAGTTAAATGAGTTAAACCAATGAGGTAGGTTGAAAAAGGATCCACTTCCCCATGCATCCATGAAAAACTGGCACTATATTAACTGAATGTAAATAAAGGATGAATCAACATAACTTCCTACCTACCACAACCAACTAATGAAGGCTGTTGGTGGCACTCATAGTGGCTCCCAGAGTGTAAGGATTAGAACCAGTGGCACCAATGGAACTAGTGGAAACACTGGCATCAATGGCACCAATGGCACCAGTTGCACTAGTGGCACAAATATCATGGTGGCACCAAACTCATCCAAATGACTCCTAAGTTAGGAAAGGTGTTCAAATAAACTATATATGGAAAAGGAAGGATTATATAATCCTAACTCCCCCCTTAGTCCTAACATGGAAAACTTGGGCCCTAGAAACTAGGCTAAAAGTCACCCATACAATATAATGAGAAATAAATCTGCTTAATAAACTAAGGAAAATGGGGAAAACCTAGTGGGAACCCCCCTTTCAAAATAAGCAGGAATCATGAACAATGAATAAATCCTTTACACCGAGAATATATTTGAGGAAGACAAATATCTTTTATGTGAAGTACTTGGTAAATATATCTACAATCTGCTCCTATTTCAGGAACTAATGCATTGTGATATGTTTATCATGCACTAGATACCAAATATAATGCATGTTAACCTCAATGTGCTTCATCCACTATTTCTGGACTAGAGCACTGGATATTTTTATGGTACTCTGGTTGACACAATAGATCTCCACTGAAGGTGAAGTGTGGATCTAAAATTTTGTCAATATTCCATGCATCCAAACTTCTTGAATATCTACACTTACAACCCCCCTATACTCTGCTTCTATTGAAGAGAGTGTTTTTTGCTGCTTGCTTCTTACTAGACCAACAAATTGTCCCAAATCCCAACATAAACAAAAATCCTGAAGTGGATTTTTTATCATTCTCATCTCCATCCCAATATGAATTTGTGAAGCCTATGATATCTAGTTATGCATCACCTACATAATGGATCCCATAATCTTTAGTACCTTACACATAGTGCAAGATACAGTTTTTTTCCTTCTAGTGCATCTCATGTGGCTCTTACATGTACCTCGTAGCATCACTCAGAACGTAGGATATATCTGGTCTCGAATGTGTGAGGTATAGAAGGCTCCCAATGAGATGTCTACAAATATTGTTGTGTACCAATCATGTAGAGACACCTTCTTCTAGCATTATGCTAGATAGGAAGGGAAAATGGGTTTCCTTACAATATTCCATGTGGAATATTCTAATAATGTCTAATGAGTATCTAGACTATGAGATTATGATTTCTAAATTCTTTTGACTTACTTCGATACCAATGAATTTTCTTAATAGTCCTAGATCAGTCATAGAGAATAATTTGTTCAAATATGAATTGATGCGTCTCAATCAAGCAATAGAGATGCTAGTAATGAGCAAGTAATCCACATACATCACAATCAATAGAAAGGGTCCCTCTTTATTCTCCATGTAAACATTACAATCTGATTTGCATCTTTCAAATCTTTGTGACATGAGGAAGGAATCCATTTTGGAATACGATTCCCTTTGGGGTTTGTTTGAGCCCATAAACTAATTTCCTCAGTTTACATACTAAGGAAGAATCATTCAATGTACCCCTCAGGTTGTTTCATGTAAATTTTCTCCTTTAATTCACCATGGAGGAAGGCACTTTTCACATCCATGTTATGTACCTCCCACCTTTTTGAAGCTATAACTGCCAAGACAAGTCTGATGGAGTCCATTCTTTCTACTGGAGAGAATGTCTCATTATAGTCCAATCCTTGAACCTTTGAGTATCCTTTGGCCACCAACCAATATTTGTACTTGGTTTTGGTTACATCAGAATCTATCTTTGTCTTGTATACCTATTTTCACTGAACTAGTTTCCTACCTAGAGGTAAGGAGACAAGTTCCCAAGTTTTGATTTCTTGTAGTGAATCAAATTCCTCATCCATAGATGCTTGCAAATTTCTCTTCCCATTTCATCCTAAACTAACCAAACTTGTGCAAGGATACCTGCATATCTTCCCTCCAATCATTGTAGTTGAAGGGTGTAAGGATTTGGGGTGCGAGAACTGAATAATCCATATTTTTGTATGTTGAATTAGTCAATTCCTCAAGAATCTATGTAGATACCTGTAAACAACACTGCAAAAAACAATTCAATTCGCAATCATGCCATTTTGAATCCTTTCGACCTTGACATTTACACTTTCTCAGAGTCTATCACACCTAGATAGACTTAATTGAATAGAATTTAGAGGGTGCAAGTCTATCATTCTAGGATTTATGTAGAAATTGAGTTGCTTCTAGTGTACAATGGAGATCAGACAAGACTTGTTGTTAGCCTAAAAAAGGCTTTGATACCATGTTAAATTATTGAACCATTGATGTATCAAAAAATGAAAGTAATTGGGAGGTGGAATTGTGCAATGGAATATCAAGAACAATGTAAATTGAAGAAGAAAAATTTAAGACAAATATGATAAGAATTGTTCAGTTAATTACAACATTAATCTTCATTCATTCTAGTAGTAATACATTGGTGTTACAATAAGGATAATTCAAATCATGTGGATAAGATTTGAATCTACCAACTAAACCTGACTGACTGGCTAACTCAGTGTGTCTAAATCACTACATGGGAGTCATTATTCTAAATTAGATGTCTAAATCAATCTCAATCAGTTAAACTAGTTAAACCAGTTGAGCTGATGGGGTAGGTGGAAAAATGCGCCACTTCCCCATGCAAAACTGGTGCTACTACTAATTGATAGTGATCTAAATGAATGCAACAAAAGGTTGAATTGGCATAAGTTCTGACCTACCACAACCAAATGATGGAGGAAGTTGGTGGCACTAAGAGTGGATCCTAGAATGTAGGGATTGGCACTGGTTGCATCAGTGGCCCCAGTGGTCCCAGTGGAACAAATATTATGGTAGCACCAAACTCATACAAATTACTCTTAAGCTAGGAAATATGTTCAACTAGACCATATATGGACAAGGGAGGATTATATAATCCTAACAAAACTTTACATGGGAATTATAATATGGTATGTGTCAATACAAACATACCTTATAATGATTCATAAAATTCACATTAAGGGGGTCTAGTACATACCACTAAGGTACTCATCTATATGAACATTTGTATTTCCTATACTGCAATGGTAAGCCCTCTAGTCATCCAATCTAAGCATCTCTTCTGGTGTCCCCCACCTTAAAACATGTACTAGCCTTTCTTTGGTACCCTATTACTTCCATCCTCCCACAATGCCCCTTAATTCATATAACATCAACCGTTTTCAATGCTCTCCTTCTAAATAAGGGTAGGATTTTATAAGTAGAACCTATTCCAATTCCATGTACAGAAAATAAGGGAAATTACCCTATATTAAGGCTCATATTTTTGTAAGGGAACCCTTTGCATGCAATGCAAACCTTTAAAGGAATTCTTCTAAACTAGTGAAAACACAAATGAGCATGATAATTTGGATCAAATTCAACAGTGTAAGCACCTTGTGTGAGCTTGGGGAATTCGAAATGAGGGAGAAATGTGAACTACTTCCACTGCACACTTCATTTATTATCATTTTGTTTCGCAAGAATCGTTACCATATTTAGAATTAAATTTAAATCTCCATTTTTATTTACCTTATACTCTTTAGTTAATTGCAACAATCGTTTTTCTTACTTCACATATTTTTTCCCACAAGAACACACGAAAGGACCTAAAAGTTCTTCCAAGCAGAGTATGGTATTCACCTTGCACTACATACGATATTGGTGAATCAAAAGGTAGGGAAATTGTTAAATACCTTGCTTACAATCCTTATTCAAATTTGGACCCATAAAATCAAGGATTGTAAATTGCTAATTGTTACGGAGAAAACTTCCTATGGCTTGGGGTGTACCACAAAAGACAGAGAAACCGCAGAAATCAATCCCTTCCCCATATGCAAGAGAAATACAACATATAACACTAAATTACCTCGAAACATACCTTATTCCAATAGTTGTAGTAGATGCCTGTTGAGCTTTTTCCAATCCCGCTTGCATTAGCAATTTACTCTCAACAATAGTAAACAAGGCAAGCATGCTATATGATATAATGCTAGGCCTAATCTAGAATATATAACCAATGATACATAAGCAATTAAACACATCCATGGATTCAATATTCATTTAAATGCACATCATTGGATAGGAAAATATATTTCTATTAAATAAATCAGAGATTACACAAGTGACAACCTATGTTGGCATGTCTACGAACTGGAGGAACTGAGTCCTCCACTTGGGCCTCCACCACCTCAATCCTCCATCTCTCTATAGAAATATCACAAGCAAAGGCAAGCTTGGGAAGAACACAAAGTGTTCCAAGGGACAAAGGGATGTAGGCTGAAGTATAAGCAAGCTACAACAACAATGGAATATAGTTTTTCTTCTCTTGAATTCCTCCTCTTCAATGTATCCAAAGGGTTCCTTATATAGTGCTTCAATGGGGTAATGGAAGGTCAAATCTGAGTGATATCAAGGCATATGGAATGCCAAGAGACGAGTGACTCAGATCCATATCAAGGAAAACTCCAAAAATATTTGGCCTTTTGCACACATCCCAATGTACATGGGTTTAGGGGTAATATCTGCGTATATACGTGAGAAAGGGATTAAAAGTCGCGTATATTAGATAATGAGCGTTTTTAAGGATGATCTTGGAAACATCAAAGGTACAAATATATTCCATGGGGTCCAAAGTGTGATCAACCATGTGTGGTAAAATCATCTATAACAGATGCCCTCTAATGTGTGAGGTCAGAGGGGTAACATGATGGATAAAATACATTATAAATCCATCCCAGAAGTGGAGTGATGAAGAACCAGCCATCCAACAATATAATACAATAATCAAACTCTACATATGACTACAAATACATATAGTAGTCATGGATACATAAGAGTACAATGGCCATAAGTAGGCATGGTATATGAACTGTGACATGTGTGGTCATCGCTAGGTACAATATACAATAGATCAGAATCTTCATCATGAAGATATACAAAGGACCAAGATATCCATGAAAGTTGAAGATATACCATGGATCAAGATCTCCATAATGACTGAAGATATCTGACATACACTGGAATCAAGTCATGAGATCTGAAATCTCATGAACACTGGCATGATCAAGGATGTAGCATATAGGAAATACCACCAATATGGAAAGTATTCTACACAAACCATTACGAGTACATGTCCTACTATGTGAATAGACGTGTCGAGGTCAAACATAGTAGTCCATTTTATGATTACCTGTCATTGACGTATGTCATTAATAGACATGGAATCACCCACTGATAATGAAAATGGGAATCAAGGTACTAGAGTGCAATCTAACAAGTGTGAATAAATGTGTTTTGGTCGAACACTTGGAAGAATCCATCGATCAAGAGACATTGATGTATTTCCAAAACTATTGATGGTGAGAGAAGCTACCACTGATGACTGTAAGTCTCAAGGCACTCAAATGACTCTAGAATCCTATCCCAAAATAAATGATCTGAAGTCGACGTGATGGAATCTGCTGGAAGGAGAGCATTAAGGCATCCCCCATCAACCAACACTAGGTACTTAGCAATGCTTTATAATGTGGAAGGACTTGAACAAGATGTGCATGAACCAGTAATAGTACCAGGAATAGACAAGATGCAAAGTCAAGAAAACTGAGGAATGGCCAACTCAAGCTTCAACTTCCTTTGAACAAGAGCATAAAGGTGAATGGTGACTAAATGTAGGTAGCATAGACTCAATATAGAAAACTGGGACATCTCTGCGGTGCATGAGGCATCGACAGAGGCTCCATAGGGACTAGAAGCTTAACCAGTCGGTGGAGATAAACTCATAGATACGAGTACACCTCCTAAATTCAAAATACTAACCCAACCAGCGGATGTGATATACAGTGCTCTATTCAAAGGTGACACGACTCGACTGTTGACAAAGATAACATCTTTTCCTGTCTAGATTTTTGGTTTTTTCATTCTTTTTGTACTTTTTCAGATATTTTGAAAAGCTTGAAAAAGAATAAAAGTGCTTTACAGTTACAAATCTAGGAGGAGACGAGTGTCAACAGGCAAAAAAATAAGTTCCAAGTAGTGGAACATACCTATGCTCAATGCAAGGAAACATGTGTAGGATAACGACGCTCGAGGAAAATTCTCATCTTGGTTTAAAAAAAGGGGAATCAAGCTACAAAAGATGTATAAAATGGCTATGCTTGGCTAGACATGAGACAAGCTTGGGCTATATGGCTGATAATCAGAGTCAGGGAAGCTGACATAAGGCTAAAAAATGCAAGCAAAACTCATGATAATGCAATTACAACTTGAAATATACAAGGGAGTCCTTGGGAAAAGGCCAGCATAAAGGTCAAGAGGAGTATGAAGCTATTGCTCAAATTCATGGATGTACAATACAAAGGACTCCCACACACTAAAGGAAAAATGTCGGCATGGGCACCAAATGAAAAACATGATCTAACTAGGGTACTCATGTATGGTAAAGCTCTACCATTCACAACATGTCACTTCTAAAAGCAGCAAGAAGGTTCTGTGACAAGATGGAATGGGCTCATACCTAAGGTTAAAATGAAATGGTCATAAGGTCATGCAAAATGCAAACGGATGTCAAACCTAACCTATATGCCAATTTAGAAAGCATATCTGTAGTAGGCATGAACGGATCAAAGCCACGGTCAAACCAGTCTGAAAATGGACTCCTACATCATCAAATTAGTTCAAATGGTCCAAAATGGTCAAAAAATATAGAAAGTGGGTAAAAATTTCAAAATTTTTCTATAAATACTAAAAAATTTAAAAATTTTCATATCATTTCAAATTTTTACCGAACATAGTGTATTTGAGCTCAGAACTTCAGAAGCGAATTCTGGGAGCATCATCTAGCGAAATCTCTCCCCGTTTGATCCAAGTAGATTCTAATGGCCTCCTCTTCCTATTTCATGCAAATTTTTTGAATTTTCATGGTCCAATTAATTTTTTAAGCCATCCATAATTGTGTGTTTTGACCCAGGCAGAAATTAGGTTTTTTTTGCATATAGGGCTCACCATACGTGGAAAAAGCACCCAAACCTGGGTACATACGCAACTGTTTTGAGAACAGTCACATATAGGGCCGCAAACAAGGTTTTCAAAGGTAATAATTGATAAAAAAAAATATGGTTTTTTGTGTAGGGTGGTTTTATAGTGGAGGGAAAGAGAGCATGGTGATGTGGAGGAGGCCGTGAAAGGTGATCTTATGGCCCAAAAAGCGTTACAGGCATGTGGTTTATAAAAATTTTGGTGTCTTGGCAGCCTGAGGGCCAAACCAAGACTACTCTAACTGCTGGTGGATTACTGGGATCTAGAATCTGAGACATTTTATATTGATGGGATGTCGCCCAACATTGAGGTTGAGGACATATACTTTATTACTGGTTTGTCCCAATGAGGAGAGATGGTGAATCTATGATCTTGTGGGCCATGAGGTGGGTTGAATATTGATGAGTACATAGATATTTACTACTTTCTAGAGATGAAAAATGTTGGGAGTCAAATCCTAAAAAAATCTATCTAGATTCTGGGACTGAAGGCCATACTTTTGGCATTAGGAAGGATTTCCAGGTTAGCTTCACTCCACCAGGCCTCGCGGCCAATGATGTTCTATGCAGTGGAGTGTATGAGACCTATTGTGTATGATTGGAGCATGATACTATTGAGCAACATCAAACAATAGCTCAGTTACTGCAAGATGGGAAGGGTTCGGAACTTTTGGTTCGACAACATACCGAGCACGTTCTTCTTTGAGTGGGTACCAGGACTAAGCCCTAGAGTGGACATTGTTCCACATCAAGTTCGAGATCCATCCCAATGACGTTTCCGAGTGGGTACTCGTTGGATGTGGAATTTAATTCCACATCCAACGAGCTCTCTTGATCGAAATTTGAGGAAAAACATGGGGATATATGTCAAAAATACAAACAAAAAAAGTAGTTTTTTTTATGATACCTATCCCCAAATTTATAATAAAAATATGTTTAATACCTATACGGTATTTCAAATTTAAAGCAATTTCATTAGCTAACACATGATGACATGGAATTTGAATCAAATTTAAAAGGCCCATTTTGAGTTAAAATTTTCTCTATTGTAGTGACAATCTATCATGTGTATGCAGATGTAGGACCATGGTGTCCAAAAGGCTTCCCTCATCATCAACATTTGTTCGCTTGACACACAGGGTACCCATGGTGCAAGTCGAGGACTTGCCTGAGGCTATGCAGCATCAGGTGGTTGGTGTACCAAGACCATGGGTTTGGCTCTTTCGATGGCTAGCTAGAGCTCTAGTGCTATATCATGATCATAATCCCCCTCCTCCTCAGGCTTAGAGACCTGAGTGTATTCATTTTGGTATGAGCGTGTATTATATTTTGGTGGCTCAAAAGCCCCAATTTTGTATATGACACTTATGTATTATGACGTCATTTTTTGGATATTAATGAAAAAAATTTAAGATGATCGATTTTATTTATATTTACATGTGTGTAAAATGTATGTTTGTGATATGCTTAGGGTCTATGAAACAAATACCAATCTAACACATAGTTAGAATATGAGTTAGCAACTTGATTAAAAACTCTTCAAACATGAATGTATGTTATATTCTCAAATTGTCGTTCTAGAAATCTCACACGTAAGAATCTTCGTAATAATGTTGGATCCCTAATACAACACAAGCCATTAAGCTGTGAAACCACTAAATTTGAATCAAGTCGTACGTCAGGAGAATAAACACCATGTGAAATGGCATCATGCAATAACTCAATAATGATACTATATTCAACAACATTGTTCGAAGAAGGCCATAAACATATGCCTCCTGAGGAAAATACTTGACCCATAGGATCATAAATTACCCAAGAAGCCGAAGCTGAGTTTTGAGTGTGGCGGCTAGCACCATCAGTGAATGCTATGTAAACGGAAGACTCCATTGACATCTGTCATAATAAAAAAAGCTAATAAACAAACCCAATCACCATAAGAAAACCTAACTATTCAATGAAAAAACTATACAATAATATACAACAATCATCCATGGCTGAAGATCATGCATAGCATTTTTTGTGATAGAGCCCGTTTCTAGGCTTTGCCAAGGCTGTCCCTTCATAATCAACTAGCTCATAAGTGCCTTTCTCTAAGACTCGTTTAACCACGTAAGGACCATGCCATCTGGGATTAAATTTCCCTTCCCCCAAGGATTCCTTAGCTTGATCCCACAAAAGGACCAAGTCACATTAAACCTCCTTGGATGGACAGACTTATCATACTAGACCTTGATGCGATGCTTGTTAACCTCTGGAGCCACTAAGGCATCTTGGTGCTACTCATCAAGCTACTCTAAGTGGACCAAATGTTCTTCTAATGTGGAAGTGTCTGATAAAAGCTGTACAGCTAGCTTTAGAGAAGGGATTTCGCATTCAACTGATAAAATTGACTCCACCCCATGCACAAAATGATATGGAGAGAAACCGATGGCAGTATTAACCGTGGTTCTATAGGCCCACAAAGAAGGATAGAACATAATATTCCAATTAGTATTTATTTGTGTGATGGTTCACTGGAGAATAGAATTAAGTGATTTATTCACTGCTTCAACCTGTCCATTCACTTGAGGGTAATAAAAAGATGAATGTTCTTTCTTATAACCTAAATTGGAAGCCAACTCTTCCATCATTTTATTCTGAAAGTGGCTACCATGGTCAATGGCAAGCTCTTTTGGAATGCCAAAACAGGTGATAATCTAGTTGAACACGAAATGTGTGTTTTTCTCGCCATTGGATTTAATTGTGGGCATAGCCTCTACCCATTTCATCAAATAATCAATAGCCACTATAATGTGATGATGCCCCCCCAGTCGAAGCTGGGTTGCAATCCATAAAGTCAGTCCCCCACTTACTGAAGGGACCGGCGGTGACAATAGGATATAATGGGGCTAGATGCGAGCGCATATTGTGTGCAAACACCTGGAAAGGGTGGAAATTCTTGACTGCATTAACGCAATCTTTGAATATGGATGGCCAAAAATACCCTTCTCTCAATATTTTTTGGGTTGTAGGAAGCCTAGTTAAATGACCACCACACGCCCCTCCATGGAAATCATTCAGCACAAATTCAACCTCATCATGGGTCAAACAACGATGCAAAATGGAATCTACCCCACGGTGGTACAAAGTGTTATCTACTATAAGGTAGTTCTTAGCTACATGACATAATCGATGTCGCTCATCCCGTGAAAGGTGAGTAGGGACCATAAATGTTTGCAAATATACAATGATATCCCCGTACCATGAGCCCAAAGTTGAGATAAGGAAAATATGCTCATCGAGAAATGTATCCTCACAAAATTCATCCTCCTCCAAACTTGGAAAATCGGATATGAGCTCTGCAAAGATAAAAGATTTCTTTGATTTCACTGAAACAAACTCGAGATCAAACTCTTGCAAAATGACAATACAGTTATTCTATTTTCCCCCAATCATCCTTCTAGTGAGGATGAACTGAAATGGATCGATATGAGCTACGACCAAGGTTTGGTGAAGGAGAATGTAGTGTCTCAAATGCTGAAACACATGAACGGTAGCCAATGCTAGCTTCTCCACATGGGAATAGAAATTTTTTGCATCTATAAGGTTTCAGCCCAAATAATATATGACATGCTCATAAAGCTCCTCATCCTCCTGAACCAAAACCATACCAATCGTCTCCATGGACACAGACACATAAATCAAGAAATCACAGCTATAGTCGGGTGGAATAAGCATGGGGGCCATTGCTAAGTCTTGCTTAAGAGAATCAAAGGACTCATGGGCTTGCCCATCCTAGTAAAAAGGAGTGTCCTTCTTGAAAAGATGCATAAATCCTTTAGTCAAATTGGAAAAATTAACCATGAATCTTTGCAAGAAATTTTCCATTCCTAATGTCTAATATTACGCGGGGGAGACAATTAAAGTATTGCCTCAACCTTTGAGGGATCAACTCTTATACCCTCCTTGGACACAATGAATCCTAGCAAGCGACCAACAATCGCGCGAAAGATGCACTTATGAGGATTTAAATGAACCTGGTAATGACGACATCTTTCGAATACTCATCTCAAATGATATGGATGACGCACTCTCAAACAAGATTGAGCAGTGAGCTCATCCAAATATACTTTGATAATAGTTTTGAGATCATGAAAAATTAAGGTCATAGCCCACTAAAATGTATCTCTGGTGTTTTTAAGGCCGAAAGGAATCTTTTGATATGCAAAAGTACCCCAAGGACAAATAAATGTGGTCTTATGTTGATCCTTGGGCTTAATTAGAATCTAATTATATCTTAACAAACTGTCCATAAAGGAAAATACCTCACTCTCAGCACACTCATCCAAAATCTGATCAATAAATGGTGTGGGAAAATTATCCTTAGGACATGTGCGATTTAGGTCACGAAAATCAGTGCATATATAGATCGCTCCCTACTTCTTATCCATCAGAACGAGGTTTGAAACCCACTCCATCAAGGGAATAGGATAGATAAAACCATCTTTCAAAAGTTTTCTATCTCAGCCTTAATGGCGGGTGCTTTTCTAGGATTCACCGCACACAAACATTGTCGAACCATCTTTACATCTACATAGGTTTTGATCTCATGTTCGATAATACGAGGTTCAATACCTGGAATTTCATCATATGACCACACAAAGATGTTAGGAAACTCTTTAAATAGTGTAGTATACTCCTTTGATCTCATCAGGGGAATAATCTGCCCTAATGTAGACATTCTCAATTTTGTCAGGATCGCGAGAAATATTGATAGGAATAGTTGGTGACACATTATCCATGTTTCCATTATCCATCGGACTAGGAGAGATTAATGGAACCATGGGGATACCAATCTTCTCATTGAGAATCTCCCTAAAGTCATCACACTCCATAAGATCAAGGTTAGGAATAAAATATGATCGATGATGCAATTCCTCCCAAGTTTGCTCAACTACGGACATGGCCTCAAGGATGGCTTCATCCGATGGAAAAACATCAATGAGGAAATCATGTGAGTGAGATGACTCCACTGCCCATGCTGACAGAACATACCGGTCATCCTCCTCTGTTTGTGAAGAGGAAGGACTAGGCTCTACAACCAGTAGAGGAAATTTGGGGTCTAAAATGGGCCTTATAAGAAAATGCGGCAACAATAAATTTTGTGAGTTGGAATTCAAGAACCAATAGAATTTCAATAAAATGAGTCAACCATAATGGTTGAATTGACATATTTGTCATGAAAGAAAACTACTTTTTTCATTTGTATTTTCAACATATCTCCCTGTGTTTTTACACAAATTCCAAGTAGGAAAGCTCATTGGATGTGGAATTTAATTTTTCATCCAATGAGTACCCACACTGTATACTTTTGACGGACCCCGCTACCCCAAAAAAAAGAAATACCTGAAAAAATGTGATGATGGTGTCATCATCATGTTTTTTCAGGTCTTTTTTTGGGGGGTAGCGCGATCCGTCAAAAGTATGCAGTGTGGGTACTCATTGGATGCGGAATTAAATTTCACATCCAACGAGCTCTCCCACTAGGAATTTGTGTAAAAACACAAGGAGATATGTCGAAAATACGAACAAAAAAAGTAGTTTTTTTCATTCTTCCTCCAAAATTAATAACTATTATTTTATCATTTTCCTTAGGAGGCCCATTTTAGACCTCAAATTTCTTGTAATGATAATCAAGATTCGCTTGATAAGACACCGTCGTTGCAAGCAATGGTACGTTAGTATTAGTGGGCACACTCAAAGTACTCAGCGAAGGAATAATCCAAGGATCCTCCATATGGGTAGTGCGAAAAGACACCGAATTCAATGAGGATGAATCCCCACCAAAACTACACCTCGTCATAAAAATGGGCGCAGGACAATCATAGGTTCCCATAAGAGAACGATACATACCTACACCCATAGTCCTAGTTGTCGGCTAAGAATGATTGATAATCAGGATAGAAGCACCCGATGATGCATTGACACTCAGATTTTGGAATGACGTTTGATCAATCATAACAATATTCCCATTAAATAGAAGGCATATCACTCGAAAGAGGGAAGAAGCTACGGCTTGCATACTATACATCCAATTCTGACCTAGCAAAATATTGTAGTCAAGGGGATCATCAACCACCTCTACCTCAATCGTGATGGTCTTCCATCCCAATTGGAATTTTAAGGAAGGAAGAACTCGATGTGGCTGAAAGGATATACCATCAAAGATGTCAACATAATAGCAGATTGAGATAACTTGGGAGAACCTATGTCCTTCCAACAAGACAAAGACATCATGGAAACAACAGCACCTTCACCAATGACAGTGCGCTTGACGGTGTTGTTAAGACACTCTACATGAATCAAAAGAGACACATAGTAAGGCAAGTGAGGTTGTAATCCCATGGTTTCAAATTTGATCATATTGGAAGAGTTATCATCACTGAACCCAAGAGCAGATAACAAAGCTTTCCTCTGTGGAGTACAACTCTGAAGCACTTCTAACGCGGACATTACACAAGGAGTATGGCTGAAATCCTCGACAACTGAATAGTTCTAGGAAGCTTTGGCATTAAGATTGTGCCGTGAATGCTTTAAGACTCCCTTAGGAATGCGAGGTGGAGATTCAGGTTTATCCATAGGATTTTCGATTCACAAAGGGTTCTTAGGTGGGGAAGGTTCTTTCCCAAGGTCTGGTTGAGATGAACCATAGTCTTTCATACAGGTCACAACCTTAACAACACTCATCATGTTGATGCATCCATGACCACTAGCAGCCTCCAACGGGTTTTAATTTCCACCTGATGCACAACCAGGATCAATGGTCCTTGAGTTCATGTTTTGATTGTTAGGTAAAGGATTAGTTGACATGGCTGGGCCCTGTGCTATGAACCTCAAGGCATATTCCATACGAGGGCACAAGTGAGTGAGATGGTCCTCCTTACACAATTTTCAAGGAAACTTCACCTTACGTTTAGACTGCTTGTTCCCCCAGAATTAGTGTTCTTTTCACTATTATTAACATTTTCATTCTTTTTCCCAACCTTACGATTATTTTTTCCTTTTTTCTTATTCCTTCTAGGATGCTGATTTCCTTTCGGGTTTGAAATTTGTAGAGAAAGTACATTCACTGATTGGGTAGGTTGAGATGAAGCCATAGCTTGTCCTGATGCAAACTAGTTAATTGACAATTGGCTCACTTGTTTCACAACCGAGTCCATATGTTTGGTACTTGTACATCCCACAATACCATCGGCATGTGGCCCAGGCTTGACCTTGGGGTCAAAATTGGACCTAGGATCATTGGGTATAATCTCATACAAAATTCTGGATTGAGCATAGATCAAATCCAACTCTTGTTCCCTAAAAATATCCTGTTCCTCATTCTGAAATCTGAATGTTGAAACATCCTTCGCTATATAAGGTAATAAATATTTGAGGAACCACTCAAGAAGAAACTATGGTGGTATAACATATTTGATTAACCATTTCCATCTAAGCCACTCTTGAATATGATCCAAAATGTGTGTGGCTTCATCTTGCCGGAAGGTCGACAAGATTTCGATACCAATGTCGTAATGTATGGGTATCTGGAAACGATTAAGGAAAGTCAATGCAAGATCATCAAACGTAACATAAGCCCCCCCTTGGTAACTCTATATACCATTTCACTACAGGACCCATTAGGGTGCATTAAAATAGCCTCAAATGAATGGAATCATCATGCAAGGAATTGGAAGAGCACCAAAGGTGGAAAGTGGTGAGATGCTCACCAAGATCTTCACCAGCCTTACCTTCGAACTTGGGAATGTACAAAGAAAGATTGTTAGGGATAGTCAACCATGCTGGGTTATGAGACACATGATCACTCATCAATATTGACAAGTCAGGCAAGTTCAAAGTTGAAAGGAAAGGGTGCCTAGGTTGAGTTGGTCGATTCCATGCTCCCTGATAGTTTTGATTCATGTAAGGTTGATTGCTATAAATACCATGGCCTTGGCCATAATAACCTTCTCCCAGTTTACCCATGTAGGGTTGAATGGAAGCATTATGATGTGGGGAACCTTGATTATGACATGCTACAAAGCCATAATTGGAATAGTAAGCGGGTTGTTGATACATGTACCCATACGATTGATAGTTTTGTCCATAGTGTGGTCCATACGAATGTCTATGAGAAGCTCCATAAGGTGTTCCATGGGATGTACCATGAGAATGTCCATAGTTAAGGGTATGGGAAGCTCCAGAAGTTGGAACATGAGATAATCCAGAAATAGGTACATGACCTGCTGACACAACACGAGGTACTTGACTTTGAGATACTTTTATGCGAGTAGGCACAGAATGAACATGGCTAGTAGCAACATTCCGACCTGAAGGCCCACGTGAACTAGGGTGAGGACGAGTCACTAAAAATGCATTCGAAGGAACAGGGTTTGAAGATGAAGGGACATGTGAAGGAATGTAAGCGGTGTTCCCAATGTTCACTCGTCTCGGTTCTGGTATCTGCATAGTATTACTAACACTAGGTCTAGGAGGAACATGTGAAGTTTCCTCCACCATAGGGATGGAGGGTGCAATGTGACTAGTGCCCCCAAATCTCTCCGCATGGAAAGGGATGGGAGTATCCCTAGGAATAGTGTTAGCACCAACTTCTGACTGAACACAATGTGCCAAATCAGGTGCAAGGATATTAGACATGTCATATCTAACATAACTAGTGCTTACGGGTTCATGGTGAGTCTTGTTTCCCGAAAACTAATACCGGTGACCTGCGAATGAGGGATCATAACCAAATGGTGAAGGTTGTTCATGTGAAGCATCATATGTGCTAATAGGATCTTCCTCTCCAACCTCGTGAGGCGAAGAAGACATCTCTGGAATCTCATCCTCATGATCTCCCATGGTGTGTGAATCAAAGTGAGAAGTAGTCCGCGCAAACTGTCTGGTTCTCTGTCCAAAAGGAGGAGGAGATGTGGAAGGTATAAGTCCTGCTAAACACTAAGAATGGAGGGGTTCTACACCTGAATCCACAATGACTCAAAAAATAAAAAGACTCAATCTAATTACACAAACCCTAGGCAAACTAGTGTGCACAGAGCATACACCTATAAAATGTGAAGCCAAATCGCAAGCAAAAAAGGGTAGGATATGTGAGCTCCTGAATGAAGCAGGTATGTCTCACCTAGGAGAGGCTTAAGACTCCCATACACAACAAGAGGAGGTTCATAACCAATTATAGCGTCGCTTAGCTTCAATGCATATAGTGATAGTGTTGTCCGACCCCCACCTGGCTAGGACACCTGCAGAATAACCTCTGCAAATACCCCCTCGATAACCTATGTAAGGAAACTAAGTTCACCTCAATATAACCAATGCTTGGGTGGAAATTCGTAGGTGGGATTGACCGTATGGGTAGGGTAGCAAATCCTGAAACTCTTGAAAGAGCCCCTAGATACAAACACAATCCTAGAAATATCTCCGGTGCTACTCAGTTACAACCAGGGGTCATCCCAATCATAACCGCTCACACTGCCTCGTGCTTAAATACCTTGTAAGAGGAGGATCCTGAGAACACTAGTTATAAAAAGGATTTCACACTCACCTGGACAGACACCTAAATATTTTTTTAGTTGTCTTGGAGAATTGACTCACAATGAACTATTCCAAGACCCTAAAACGTAGTCTTGTTGGTGCACCCTAAAAAATAAAAGAGTGTAATTCATATTTTTATGCGTTGATTTTAATTGGATTTATTACTCAAAGGGTAAATGGTCATGCAACTAATGATGTTATGATGCAACAAGAAGTAAAATGCATACCTAACAATCAAAGCAAATGCACTGTGCCAAATGAAAAACAGGGTATGCTACTACATGAAGTGCAAATTTTTTCCTTCAAATGTATATGTAATCATTTTCTATATGAAAATACAACTAATATTCACGACGAAAACCTAATGCAAGTACCATGCTAAATGCACAATGCAAACAATGCATAACAATGCAAAAAAACAAAATGTGTTTGAATTAAATGAGATAAAAAGAAAAAGTATGACTCTACAACCCTCAAACTCTACAAGCACTCACAAACAACATCCAAGAAAAGCACCAAAGTAAAAGAGACCTAATGCACTAATCCCATAACAAAAAATAGAAAATGAAATGACAAGAACCTTTTTTTTTCAAAAATTAACTCAAAAAGAGTCTCTAGTTAGAAACAGAGGGGAGATACATACTCCAGAAGCAACAAAGAAGACTCAGCAATCACCCAAACTCACCCAACAACACTTAATCTTCCCCAAAAAGTAAAAACTCAGGGCATATGTGACTGTTCTCAATAAACCTGCATACATATGCAATTTTTCTAGGAAAACCTACGTGTATATGCAACTGTGAAAGAAAACCTGCGTATAGGAAGAAAAAGATAGAAAAATAAGGTAAATGGAAAAAATGAGACAAAATTTACTTCTCCAGTATACTACTGGGTAATCATGCCCCCAGACCCAACACAGAAACAAAAAAATCAGAGCAATAAAGGTACATTGAATGCCCAAAACCCCCAAACAAAAACAACTAGGAACCTCCTTAGTATGGTCGCCAATTCTGTTACGGAGAAAAATTCCTATGGATTGGGGTGTATCAAAACAGACAGAGAAACCGCAGAAATCAATCGCTTCCCCGTATGCAAGAGAAATACAACATCTAACACTAAAGGATCTCGAAACATACCTTATTCTGGACGGTTGTACTAGATCCTCCTTGAGCTTTTTCCAATATCGCTTGTGTTAGCAATTTACTCTCAACAACATTAAACAAGGAAAGCATCCTATATGATATAGTTTTAGGCCTACTCTATCATATATAATCAATTATACATAATCAATTAAACACGTCCATGGATTCAATATTAATTTAAATTCACATCATTGGATAGGAAAAGATATTTCTATTAAATAAATCAAAGATTACACAAGTGACAACCTCTGTCGGCACATATGTGAACTGGAGAAACTAAGTCCTCCACCTAGGCCTTCACTACCTCAATCCTCCATCACTTGATAGCAAGCTCACAAGCAAAGGTGATCTTGGGAAAACACAAAGTGTTCCAAGGGACAAAGGGATGCAGACTCAAATATAAGCAAGCTACGACAACAATGGACTATAGTTTTCTTGCTCTTGAATTCATCCTCTTCAATGTATCCAAAGCATTCCTTATATAGTGCTTCAATGGGGTAATGGAAGGTCAAATCCAAGTGATCTTGAGGCATATGGAAGGACAAGAGACAAATGACTTAGATCCACATCAAGGAAAACTCCAAAAATATTTGGCCTTTTGCACACATCCCGATGTACACGGGCTTAGGGGTAATATCTGTGTATATACATGAGAAAGGGATTAAAAGTTACATACATCAGATAATGAGTGTTTTTAGGGATGATCTTAGAAACATCAAAGGTACAAAAATAGTCCATGGGATCCAAAGAATCTGCAGAGGGACAGGGAAGGCCATAAAAGTGTGATCAACCATGTGTGGTAAAATCAGCTATAGCACTAACTAGAACAAAATCCTACAGAGGAGGTCACACAAAAATATTTTAGTTTTCTTGGATTGATTGGGATAGGAATCCCAACAATTCCCACTAATATAGTTTCATTAGGAATTTTTAAAACATAGCATTGTTGACTTTTAGGCTACTATCAAAATAATCCTATAAGAAATTGTTAAAAGAAAACCCATATAAGATTTGCATTATGACCAAGGAGGTAAAATTTGATGTATAAGCTGCCTTTCTCTCCCTTATGATCCAAATAGATCCTTGTAGGGAGATGACACTATACCATGCAGGTCGAACCATTGATCCACTCTTGACGCAAGGTACCTTAGTTGGAAAACATAGTGCATCTCCAAGGAGCACTTATGGGTGAAAGTGACTCTTGAATTCATTTATTTCTATTGGGATGTGTTTCCAATTATTCTTGATTGGAACATTGGCCCCATTGCTGGTAGAACTGGATCTTTGTTTCCTTCACTAGTCAATTATTGTGTGGATCCCGTTGTCATTAACGGTTGTGCATTTGGAAGGCCCAGTTACATTTTAGAGGAAGGGAATTAGGTATTTAGGGAATTTACATTTATTTTATTTTTAAATACAAGTTTACCCAACCCGTAATTAAAAAGAACCTACATGTGGAACCATTTGCAGTAAACCATTGTTGCACATATCAATCATTTATTGCACCACATTGCATCTATTGTGGCTGGCATATTTTTGCATCTATTCAATTGTGTTTATTCCTAGCATCATTTTCATGTTGTCACTATACTTCCACCATATACAAACATAATCCCCCCTCTATGGTGGTTTCACAATATACAAGGCCTATCCCCTCTCTTGAGGGATTTTTTTCCTTTTTCTCCCTATGGTTCACCCTAAAGATCACCCGACCGGGTCTAATCCTAAGCCACATTGATAAAATTCTCCAGGAAATGATGCACCTTTCTTTATTATTTCTCTCCCCTTGGAGATATTTTGGACCCATTTGCTTCATACTCTCATACAAGAGGCTCAATGTTATCTTCAACCCATGGATAAAATGCCCCACCTTCTTATCCCTCTTCATGAAGAGGCCATATATTTTATTCATATTTGGATAGAAGACAAATATCACTTCCAATTACTCATAATTCTCCCCCTTATGGAAACACACACACAATACAATGACATCACCTAAACCAAACTTTCCTTTCATGGTTAGCTTGAATCTCTTCGATTTCACAAAGTTGATCAGTGACCCCATAGATCATTATGTAGGATGGATCGATATTCCTGATAAGATCCCTTCATACATGACTCAGTATGACTTAACCTCGTCTAGCGATCCCTTACTAGTACAACTGGAAAATGGTATGTAAACCGACCAAGGGATTTCCGTACCACTTTTGGGACAATAACCACTAATTTTATTATATGTATTCAACTACCCATACTCCATGACTTAGGACTAGAAATTCTCATATATTTTTGAAACAACACTTCTACCCATATCGCAGAACACATCCACAAGTGGCGTTGAAGGAACATGTTCTGTAAAATTGACATCCAACCTTACTTCCTATATTTTTTATTATTTCCTTAAATCAATCCAACTAGGTATTTCCAAGGATGTGGATATATCCATGCCATAACATGAGGAAAATTCCATCCTAAATGCCTAACACTTTGATCTTATCTATGCACAATCAAGTTACCTATACATTTTCCTTCCCGATGCCCATTGGCATCGATCATTGTAGTCTCCACATGAAGGAACATCACATGAAACAAATGGGGTTATTGAGTCCATTTCCTCACATTGAGAATATCCCCTACACTAGCTCCTATACCACCCCACCATGGCAGTGCAGTATCCACCCATCCCTTCTATCTCCTCCCCTTAATACTTCCCCAAACACCCCATTTGGGAAGATTTCGTATGGACCTTTTAATACTACTTACACAAATTCCATCCAAGCATAATTGATGCCTCCATTGCATATGGAACAACTTAATATTACCTTCACATCGTATGGAGAATAATAATCATATATCCTACTACTAGGGTATAACCTTTATTGCCCATTCCTTTGTCCCCTTGATTTGGTCCCCATGCCTCATATGTGGGTAAAATTAGTCCAACTTTCCTTCCAACAACAAACTCAATAGTTTGAGTAGTTGAATATTATCAACCTCTCTAATACTCAAAATTAGGGGAAGAAAGGAAAGAACAAAAAACTATAGTAGCGGTGGCAAGGGGGAAACACCCCTCCTTAGCAAAACCAACACCCAAGAAACCAATAGGGACCAAAGGGAAACCCACCTAAAAAAGGAAAAATTTCCAACCTAAGGACCAATCATTATTGCTAAATATGTGGTGATTATGGTCATTAGACTCACCATTTTCCACTTATCCCTAACTTCCAACAATTGGTGGAAGCGAGGAAAAAGACCACAACAAAACCACCTTAGGTTCTTAACACACCACAACCCTAATAAGTTGTCTTGCAACAACTTTTTTCCAATCAAGGAGTTGTCATCCAAAAACCAGACCCTCACCCCAAAAGTGATGGTTCATTTCATAACATTTATGTGAACTCGACATGCGTTAAACTTCAAACCTGATCCAAAGGGTGTAATGTTCCTAAACACCCACCGATTGTAGAAGAGGCCCTTATCCCGTCAGGAGGCCCTTTGTAGATTCTTATTCCAAGCACAGAACAAATACCTAGGATACTAGAGGAGCCACTTTGGAGTACCCATCATAACCCTCATATGAAATCCGCCCACACCTACAATATTGTGGAGGACTTGGATCAGTCTCCTGTTTCAATGTCCACCTTAGAAGTGCTTTAGTACTTCCCAACATAATGGAAGGATTTACTAAATTCACTTTCCATGTTCGACCCTTCTGACTTGAACCTCATGATTTTCAACCTTGACAAAGGTGAACCATGACTACCCTCCTTACTTGCATTTCAAGTCCTAGTCATAGTTAAAAACATTATGATTCATTGAGGTATCATTGAGGAAGGTGCATCCACTTGCATCATGTCCTCAAATATTTGGAAAAGATTGGGCTCACCTGAGTTAGTCACATCCTCTATCACCCTCCACACATAGGATGGGAAACCATATCAACCATGAGGATTGTACCACAATGTTCCCATTGATATAGGGGAAAAAATAGTCATGATTTATATTAAAGTATTCAATTCACAACTAGACTACAATATCCTCTTGGGTTGTATGCACATATATGCCATGAAGGAAGTTTCCTCCTTGGTATTCTACATCATGATGTTTCCATTTAATGGGAATATATTCACTCTTGACCAACTTAACTACAAAAACCCCCATGCCAATACCAACCTTGGGAACCTACTACCCATAGTAGGAGAATTCAACCAACCCCCATGCAGTAGGGATTTCACCCTAGCTACGAACAAGAACGGCTATCTTCCGTCTATAGGATGGAAGGGTAGGTTTCCTGTTGGTGGAATAAAAACCCTACAAGAAACTATGAATGGAAGATCTGCAAGAAAATGTTAGAAAAATAAACCTGCAACAAGTACTCAATAGAGAACCCGCAACAAACTGTGAGCAAATAAACCTGCAAGAAAAAACAATCTATAAAACTAAAATACCAATAAGAAATACATGGTTATAACTTCAACATTTGTGGAAATGGGCCACCATGCCATAGATTTGGAAGCACCTCTCTATGAAATGGGGTTTTGGCTTATGGGCTAACGGAGAAAATAAGGGAGAGGGGTTAATGGCTTGATAGATGTGGGTCTCAAGGAAATCACACGAGAAACATAACGATACGTGGGGAAGGAATGTTTTGAGAGGGACCCCCACCCTTGTATTTATAGTTTTTTCTTGATATTTTAGGGTTTTAAGCCCTTGGTCAAGGCCTAAGCCCCTTTTTGGGGATTTAAGCCCCTTTCACCCAATTATTAGCTCATTTTGGGATTTTAAACTCCTTTGAGGGATTTTAGCCCCCTTTTTGCAGGTTTTAGCCCCTATGAGAGCTATTTGTGACTCTTTTAGGGGTTTTTAAGCCCTTTTCATGTTTTTTGAGCCTTTGCAAGTGTGTGGAAGTCAAATGAGGGTAGTGAAATAGATGTATTTGGGTGGTGTAGGCCATGTAGAGATCATTGAGGGATTTTTTGGGTTAACAGATTGCCCCCTGATGTGTGAGCAGAGGATCTCATCATATGGCCGAAGGACATCATAGGATTTTTTGGGGAGAGGTGTTGGTTCCTGGGTTGGGGCATGGTGGCTTTTGGTTTTTGTATTAATATGGTTCCCATCAATGTGTGAGATACAACTAATGTGTGACATGTATATGGATGAGGCCGGCATCCCCATGCTCATAATGATGTCAAAAGAATATTCTGATCTAAGCTCTAAGATGCAAGAGTCGATCTTGTACAACTATTGTTACATAGTGGTTTCCTAAATAAGAGGCTAAATACAAAACTGGTCTGAAGAACTGCTACATTGGACCCATGGAATTCTCATGGAATGCTATATCTTCATGACTGATGGTATGTTGGATCTGGAATGGTACATAGTTGTAGGGGCCCACTGATAGAGAGTTAGAGTCTCTATGGTACCAATATGTTGTATCAATCATAAATCTATATAGAAGCATTGCTCTGGGGATTCTGAACACTGTCTCCAACACAACCCGGAAATCACAAGGGGCATAAACCTATTGGGGTCCCTCAATAGGCTCATCCATGTGCTAGAGTCAAGTGATATACGGGGTCTTCGACCAAATATTCCATGGACCAATACCCTATATGAATCTCACTGGTGCAATGATGTAGCTGGAGTCAAGAACGTGAGAAAAAACCATCCCGAGAGGCATTAAGGACTCCTCTCAAGTGGTCCAAGGAACTCATTAATGAGGTTAATGAAACTAGGATATAGGTACCTATGGTTCTATCCTCTGGAATATATGTGTTGTCATCGACAGAGGGGTACCTGCAACTAGCCAAGGAAATGGTGTTTCCTTGACCAAAAGTGCGAAGGAGATAACCGAAAGATGTGAGACAATAGGAGGACCGACCCACTGAATGGGGGGGGTGGTGGAACAGAGGAAGAGGGAGTATAGTGGACTCAAACTTCCTTTGTTCAGAGCATGAAGATAAGGCATACCAAGAAGCAAATGAAATTGACTCATGGGAAAGGAATCATAGCTGTAATACCAGGAATGTAATTATAGATGGAAAATACTTGGGGGAGGTAGACACTTTTTGGTATTGATGGGATCCAAGAAAGATACATCATAGAATACTCTGAACAAAGGTGACCCAAAGTGGGAATGTTGTCGAACTGTTATATGTGGGGTGGTTTCTAAAGACACCATTGTGGTACGATCTCATGGATTTTTAGCAATCCCAAGAAAGTAAACGCTCGATGGTGCTTTAAATTTATAGAGTCTAAAAGCATGAAGAAGACTCCAGTGGGGTCTCTTTTTCATTGATAGTCTCTTGTTCCCAAAAAAGGTTAAAAGTGTGCACAGGAGAGCTCTCCCATCTTTTGGGGATGGGAGACTTCTTTACCGTTGTTAGTCCAATCAGGGTAGAAAAGGTTAAACATGTACTGACTAGATGGTCATTCAGATACTTTTACGAGCATGAATGAGACCAAGTTTTCTTGGCAATCGTTTCTTGATGAGAAGGTTGGAAAAGAGCTTAACGAAAACCCATGGTGAGATTTTTCATAAATTTTAGCCCCTTTGCCCGAGAAAGCATAAAAGGATGCAGAGGGGAATGGTATTAGTTTGAATGTGCCAAGGTGTTCCTCTTCATGTGGTAGTCTACATAGTTCGTAACAATAGATAAACGAAGCAATGTATATGCTCTTTCCGATACTTTAACGAGTTGGAGAGGAAGAAAATGCACTCGGAAATATTTTCATTCTTTTAGGATTCATAAAAGAGATTAATAGAAACTCTAGGTATGGTCAACCGATTAAGGGGGCACTAATGGTGCCCCCTTCCTGGGACTATGGACAGTGGTTCGAAGGTCATCTATGCAGTATGGATGGAGCAGGTGGTTCTTGAACATACCAATACATGCACGGGGTAGATCACGACAGAGGCACCTGAGTTGGTGCAGCAGAGGCATGCAAACTAAGCTGGATCTCGTACAGAGGTTAGGAGAGTCTTGTGTGAGTTGTGGTGGATGGACTAGACTACATGTGAAGGGAGCGCAAGTCCAGAGATAGTTATATGCCAAATGTATGTGAAAGAAAGGGTTCGCTCTCTAGGAAGTGGTCCGAGGACCCGCGTGAGTTGCAGTGGATGGATTAGATAGTTATCTGGTGAAATAATAAAATGATGTGCCTTCCAGGATATGTTCTGTAGTCTCGCATAAGTTGCATTAGGCTGATGTGATGCAAGTACAGGTCTAGAGACACTTGTATCACAATGTTCTATGTAAACTGTGGTAACTCTCAAGAAGTGGCCCCAAAAATTACTTATTAAACATGAGACTATGGTCTCACTGAAAGATAAAGGTGGAATTATGACACCAGTGGTGCAAACGGTGTCCCAAACAAACTCCGTATGGCCCAGTTATGTGGAAACAAAGAAAATAGGTCAATGGGGCCTATAAATGGGTGGGGACCACTTTGTGAAGTGTCATTGTCACTATTCATTGTTGAGTTGTAGAGGAGGCCCCCAAACTAATTTTGCTGATTTCTTATATTTTGATCGGTGGTTTCAAGATCTGTGACTTGCAGGTAAGAGTTCTTACCAAATCCATCTTTTTCAGTGGTTTAGTTTTTGGATTTGCTCAATTGAGGACCATCTATGAGCCTGCTAGGGCTTCCACATGCCAAGTCACACTTTTCAAGGGTAAAGGAGCAACTAGGTCACTCATTCTTCCTTAACAGGTGCGACTAGGTTGCTCCTATTGGGCAAAACGGAGCGATATGAGGTAGATTTTGTTTGGCTGAAAAGTCTGACTTAGTCGCTTCTATGAGGCTGTTTTGAGCGACCTAGTCGCTCTTTTTGGCTTGACACATGTAGCTTGGTCCCTGGGTGACTTTTTCAATGAAATTTATGGATGACAGTTGTCTTATTCTTATGCAATATTCCTGAGACTAAGTGGCATGAGAGAGACTGCAAAGACCTCTGGGATGAGGCATTACAGGATGGGAATGTGCGTGGTGCATTGGCCCATTGTGGACTGTTGAAGCTCATGTGGATTCCCCTGATGAAGAACTTATGTCTACTGCTGCAAATGCTAGTGAGATTCTGGGATATTGGGGAGGAGGATTTCATGATATAGGGGCAGTGCGTTGAGATTACGTTGTTGGATGTGTATTTTTTTACTAGGCTCCCGATGTTGGGATTTTTTGGTGACTTGGTGCCAATACTGTATCATGGGGATACATTATAGGACTTATGTGATAGGCACTATTACGGTACTGCATATGTGCATGGTTCACACAACTTGACATGTGACATTGAGGACTTGTCGACACGGGTTGTTGCGACCATGGTGTTGCATGTCTTGGCTTCCACGGGGAACCACAAGATATCGAGAGGGCAGCTGCAGATGGTAGAGAGTGCCATGAGGGGAACTTACTATGGATAGGGCCAGATGTACCTACTTGTGTTTTGATGTCAGCTGAACCATGCGAGAGCATTTGGCAGATATTTTTGTTTTGGCTCCTTCTTATGTGCTTTCTTTTTTGAGAAGGTACCTACTCTACGTCTGCATCAGGTAGTGTGGGATAGTGGTTCACTGGAGCCGCGGATGCGTAGATGGTGCGAGATGATAATGCAAGAGGGTGGCGGTAGAGTGGGCTACCTTTTCATAGAGTATATGCTAGAGCAGTGGCAACAGCTCCCAGTGGTGATTAAGGAGTACCCTTATGTGGGTATGGATTATCATGGAGATCCCGAGATGCCCCGACCTCCCGACCAGGCCTGGTGACTAGATGGTATGTATATGTGATGATTTTGTGTTCATATCCATACATAGAGTAGTTTAGCTAGTTTATAGTTATGTCATTATATGCATATACTGATGGTGTCTTTGTTTGCTTGTACAGACATTGGTCCTTGTCCGCCACCTGGTTATCAGAGGCGGGTGGTCACGATTGCAGAGGCTGTGGTCCCTGCGGGGAACACTCATAGGAGGCAATGGGAGGTGAACACTGTTATGCCACATTTGGAGTGACTTTATGAGGGGATTTACAACATAGGTTTGCAACACTTGGATAATGAGCTGATTTCTGCCATTCATAGTGTGCCTCCGGAGTGGACCTATCTGATAAGGAAGATAGTGGTGGCTTGTGATTATGCTTATCGGGCAGCGCAAGGGGATTTTTTGTGGAGGACAATGAGTCCTCTGAGGAGGATGATGACAACGAGCTAGATGATGAGGATTAGTTTGCGTCAGACTAGCAGCGAGTGGGGATGCCCCCAGTGTGTTGGTGCACTTAGGATTTTTTCTATAGGAATGTATATTTAGTTGAGAAAGAATATGTAGCTTCTCATTTTGTACTGGACATATTTTGGACATGAAATTTATATATATATTTGACACACGTGGATGTGCTTTTTATGGTTTTATATGTGATCCTTTATATGATGATGTGAATGAAATGTGTATATGATGTATTTTTACACATGTATGCATGTTTATATGTGTTGATGCATGATATTGTTTTTTGTATGTTTCCTATGTGTGATGATGAATTTGCCAATTTAGAATGTCATTATCCATTTGATCTGCTACACTATTGAGGTTTCTAGGAACATGTGTGAATGTGATGGATTCAAATGTTCGAACCATCTGTTTAGTGTGCAGGATTTTTCTAAAGAGGAAGGGATCATGTACCCAGTAATAGTTGTTCAACTAGGAGACAAGTAGCTGGGAGTCTAAGAATACATCAATATGGAAGATTCCCAGCTAGAGGATGGCAGCCAAGAGTCCATTGACACCATCATATTCATCTTGGTTGTTGGTTGCAATGCCAACTCATATTTTGTCGATATGGATCAACTTATGTGACCAGGAGTAGATGACCCATGCAGCCGAGGCGAGGTTTGGAGACCATTTTCTTGCTCCATCAGCACATCCAATGCATCGACACAAAGTAGGATCCATATGGACAAATCAAGGAAACAATACATAAGACTCACCTTAAAAAATGTGTAAAACAAAAAGGATAAGACTATGCTACAAGCTTTACTGCACATCACTTAAAGAGGTGATGTTAGTGGGAAAATGGTTTGGAATTTGAGAGGGTCAGTGGCCATTCCTTTGTGAGACACGATGAACCCTAGAAGATGGCCCATTGAGACACAGAAAACACAATTGACAGGGTTCAAGAGGATTTTGTACTTGCGACATCATAGGAAGGATTGCCACAAGTCGTCCACGTGTTGTGCTTGCTTCTATGACCGAGAAATGAGGTTGTCAAGATAGACCAACATGATGTGGATGAGGTCATGGAAACAATATGTCATGGCATGCTAGAAGGTCACTCCAACTTTATTTAGACTGAAGGGCATTACTTGATACGTGAATGTGCCTCATGGGGTTGTGAATGCAATCTTGTAACGATCTTCTTTCTGGATCTGAATTTGGTTGTATCTAAAAAAGTTGTCCACGAAGGAAAAGACCTCATGTTCGACGCACACATCAATAATTTGATTGATGAAGGGTGTTGGGAAGTTGTATTTGGGACATGCCTAATTCAGATCGTAGAATTCTATGCAAATGCGAATGGTACCCTGTTTTTATTCACGGGAATAGGAATTGAAACCCAAGTTGTGTAAGCAATGGGGTAAATGAAGCCGGTTGTGCACAACTTCTCTATTTCGGCTTTGACCATGGAATATTTGGAGGGATGGATGGGTCATTTATTTTGGCATATGGGGACCACATCAGGCCATGTGTCAATGTGGTGTTCTATAATGGATGGATCCACCCCGAGAATTTCAGTGTTGGACTAGGCGAAGATGTCATGGAATTCTTGGAAGAGTGCTTTGTAGGGAGCAACTTATTTCGAGGAGCAGGATGCCCCCAGCATGAGTTCCTCAACAACCTGAGGATTGGTTGAGATGTTTATTTTAATGGTTGGGTAGATGTTGGCAATGTCCCCTTCTTCAAAGGTGTCTAGTTCCAGGATGGGATTTTTGAACCAGTCGACTTTCCCATGAATGAAATCCTTTGTTTCAACGGAAAACTGGTCAGACTGCGAGACACATTATTTTGGGAGGAAGAACAAGAGGTGGTGCATGTCATCCCAAGGGTATTCTGGTGAAGTTAAGGCTTCAAGTATCTCCTCATCATTGTGAAAGCAATGGTGAGACAAGTCTAATGCACTGTTAGTGATTGCAGGGATAAGAGGGTCTGTGGAATTGGACATCATGTAAATGGACATGGTGTCTGAGGAAGGAGGTGGGGGGTGGACTTCTTCCATCAGAGTGATCTCAAATTTAAGGGAATGTTGTCGAAGGTTGGCTAAGGTCATTCAAAACTCGTACAAGTCTTGGAATTGATGAGAATAGTGTCCATACAATCGGCAAAGGGCACAAGCATGGTTTTTTCTCAACGACTTGTTTCTCACTATTGGCCCTCTCGGGAGTTCATCGATGAATATGTTTCTGTTGTATCCATGGCATCCAAGTGTGCATGGATCATGGGAATATTAGGGTAGTTTTGAGTTGCATGGCCCCATTCTTCACACACGGCACAAGGCAGGATCTGTCAGGGTTCAGTTTTTGGTTTTGTGTTTTTTCTCCTAGCCCTTTTTGGGTGGGGTGATGTGGGTATGGGTGGAGTGGCTAGATTTTGCGACCCGGGTGGAGGATGAGATTCGAATGCAATGGGTTGCATAGGGGTTAAGATGACCTGGGGAATCGAAGGTTCAGCCGATGGATCGAGGTACCATATGAGAATCCCCAATGTGAAGTTGGGTAAGTTTAAGGTAGCCATTACTGGCTTACTCATGACACCAAGAGGGGGAAATAGGAAGGGAATTGTGTGGACTGGGGAGGAGCCCAAATAACTCCCTAATGGTTGCATGTGATGATGGGGATTTGGTTGCGGCTACGCATAATGCTGTGGCTACGGATGATGATGCAGCTGCGGATGGTGTTGCGGTTGCTATTGGGGCTACAGCTGCGATTGATGTTTAGGTATAGCAGTGCTAGATGAGAGCATACACAAATCCACAGTCTCATTTGGTATCAACTGTGGTGACACGAAGGGGAAGGAGGTTGTCATGGTAGTGTCGGTAAACAACCCAGGGCCCACATTCAATAATGGGGAGGCGATTATGTTGTCGACGATGGTGTTGATAAAAGGGATAATGTTGGATGGTGTTGTTATCCTTTGTGGATCGTGATAAGCTAATCAGTCAATAGTGATGATTTTCCTGTCGTGAGGGAACATCATGAGACAAAAAATAGTTGACGCTACGGCTCTTATGGTGTACATATAACTTCTTTCAAGGAGAATTTTATAGTCAAACTGAGCATTGACAAATTCTATGTCAATCAATACTATTTTCTGAGCTAATGTGATGGGAACATGCAGAAGGATACATTGGGCTTTAGTGGAGTGGCCATCATAAGCCCATAGAGTAGTAGTGGATGGTTGTAGAATTGGGGACCCAAGTTTCTGCCAGACTGAGGTTTACATGACACATGTGGATTCCCCCTCGTCAATGATGCACTGATGCATGACCAAATTCTGAATGGATAATGGGATTTGGAAGGCAATGGTTGATGGCATCCACGGTTCTCCATTCTCTGTGTTGAACATGATCAACTTGGAGTCAGAGGGGTCTACAGCATCGAGGTTGGCTAGTAAGGATTTTCACTATGTTGGGAAAGTTTTGAGTACCTCAAGGGCGGACATGATTGTAGGTGTTTAGGCCAAGTCATCCACGATGCTATAGCTCACAACAACTCTAGCTGTGGCATTATTGGCCACCCTCTGTATGGGGGGGCATGGGGGAAAGGGGGGTAAGTGAAGAGGTGTACTGGTTTTTTTGGATGTGGATGTCGCTAATTGGTTAGTGGATTTGGTGTTGACTCTGTACCGATTTTGTCTAGTCTGTAAATGGACCTCTTTGGTTGTCAAGTCTAGCAGGTGGTGAACACCTGTTTCTGCTATCGGAGGTGTAGCTGGGGCAGTGAGATTGGGTTGGGTAGAAAGTGTAGTTGCTACCAGTACTTGGATTGGTAATGGGTTTTGGAGCACCATGGGTGGAGGTCCTTATGGTGTCAGGTTGGGTTGAGCTGGGGCTGCCGTATTGGTACCATGTGGAACTTCATTCTGAATGGCCTACTTAGCGTGACCCATGAAGGGGAACGCATTTGTATAGTTCCCGTAGACCTCACATAGTTTGCACAATTGATTTGTATGTAACAGAGTGTTATGTCTAGTTTGGTTTGGTTGTTGGGGGTTTTGAGCTGACTAGTTCGCCCTGGCTTTGTTGGGAGGATTTGGTTATTGATTGCCTCCTTATGGCTTGTTGTTTCCTTGATTCCTTGGTCGGTTGTTCTTGGCTTGCCCTTGCTAGTTATTAGGGGCTCGTTGGGTGGGGCAATTTTGTTGTGTGAACACTTGTCCCAAAGGAGTAGGCGAAGCTGGGGAGGGGGTTTGAGTGGCTTGCACTAGTGGTGCATAGTAGACTTATGGGGCTGATGGTGCTACAAACATGGGAATTTGTCCCACATATTGTTGTGCCGTCCAAGTAGGTACATGGGTATGATGTTGTGTCATAGGTTGTGCATAAGAGGTTGTAGCTCTGGACTGGGACATCATTCTTGCATAGTCAAGAGCTTGGTTTGGGTAAGAAACACTAGGGGTGTTGCTTAGTTGTGGTGGCATCATAGGTGGTTTTGAGTGATGCTATGATTGATGAGAGATAGAACCTATGATTCCATATGCAACATGGGATTCCCTCGGCACATCCCATTAGGAGGTTCTTGTGCGAGGAGTATCTGGAATGATGGTGTAAAGGTATCCAGACTATGCGTAAATGAGGTCAAACTATTGGGCCTTCAAGATGGCCTCTTCCTTTATTTGGGAATTTTTGGAGGAGATGTCCTTGGCTATAGGTGGCAGCAATGTTTCTAAGAAGTAGTCCAAGAAGATCCTATCATCAAGCTTGATCTTACACAAGCTGTGATGTCACCTCCACTCATGGATGTGGTTGGTGATGTGGGCCACATTGTTTTTGCAGCAAGATAGAAATATTTCCACTCCTTCATCATATATGACGAGGATTTGGAAATACTGTAGGAACATAAAGGACAAGGAATTGAAGTCTAGGAACTTGGCTTGTGGTAGCTCAATGTACCACTTGGCTATCGCATCTATGAGGGTGCGTTGGAAAAGTCTAAGTCTGATCGAGTCATCTATGACGTTGTTTGATGAGCACCATAGATGAAATGTCATTATGTGGTTTTGAGGGAACTCCTCTTCCTTTCCTTCAAACTTAGGGATGTCTGAGGGGATTTTGGTTGGCATGGGAGGCCAAAACGTTTGATGACAGATGGGGTCATTGATTAACCTGGCCAAGTCACATAGGTTGAGGTGTGCCATGAAAGGGAGGTTTGACCCAAGGTTGATGTGAGAAGGACACACAATGGTGGTGGGGTTTGTAGGAACATGATGTACCTACATGACTGGGGGTACTTGTGGCACAGTTATGGACGGATCACTGCCCCAAGGTATGCTAAGTGGGATAGTGTGAGTGGAAGGGCTATTGTCCCTAGGTGTGAAAAATGGGATAGTTTAACTGGTGGGTGCAGGTGGAGGTAGCTAAGTTAGGATAGTCTACATGGTAGTACTAGGAAAACCTACAAGGGTGTTGGTGGTGGTGTGAGGTATGGACATGGTTCCACTACAAATCACCAAGCCGGAAAGTGGGTTCAGGTTTGCGCCAGTCATGGGGCTAGATGGTGTAGTGTGTAAATATGGATTAGATTGATATGATTCTTAGTCTAAGTTAGAGGATGTGTGGTATTCTGACGGTGTAGAGATTCATCGAGAGTGGTCTCAACAATGTTTGTTCTAGGACCCCAATTGTGGTGGATCATCTCTTAGGCCTGAAGAAGAGTATGGGGGATCAATTATGTCTGGTTGGTAGATTAAGTGGTGTAATATGGTAATAATGGTATGGACCCCAATTTCAGTGGCTTCCTATTATATTTTAGGTGGTCACTTGGCCACCAAGACTGCCAGGAGACAATGCTTGGATTTTTCCTCAGGGGAGTGCTAGTCAATCGGTAGGGGTCGTTGCCCATTTTGCTTGGCAATTCCTCTCAGTGGCAAGCTACTTTGGGGTTCCTGTGGTACTCCTCACAATGAATATTAGGGTTGAGACCAAGTACTTCCCATGGTTAAGGTAGTCAGGGCATTGTTGATCATGCTGTGAAGCATGATTGATGACAAGATTTCCAAAAAAAATTTCCTGTCCATGTTTAAGGGAGGATTTTCCCACTGGGTTTTTGCCTCTTTCCTTGGTTGTATGGACAAGCAGTATGTAAAGGGTGACTAAGACTTGTTGCTAGGCCCTATATTTTTATGATATTTACTCATAAAGTTAGGATTAAGGGGGGGATTTATAATAATCAGCCCATAGTTACCTACATTAGACATTAATTTAATTATTTGCATCTTATTACCTAGTTTCCTAGATTCCATTCTATACTAGTTTCCTTCTACACATCCTAGAAGTAAACACATGCTAAAACTAAGTCATAGAGCACTTGGGAAACATCCTAGAAACCCAATTTAGCATGTCTATTTTATTCCAGATCCTCCAAAGTGCATGTCTATTTTTTTTCTAAAAAGTTGCCTATCTTATTCTAATTTAAGGCAAAAGGAAGAGCTAGACTAGGTGTAGTTGACTTGTTTTTTTCCCAAATCATCCTCCCTCCTTTTATCCAAATAAAACAATGTATGAGTTGTCTTTCCATTCCTCTTTATATTTCCCACTTAACTCAGTGAATTCATGAGCATATTCATAGATTTCGAAATTTCTTTTACGCACCTATGGGGAATTTGACTAGATTTGGTAAGCCTGCTTTTTTAGTATTTCGAATGGCATCTTTATGCATTCGATTATCTCATGTAATGATATATTTTAGCATCCTATTACTTCACAAGGTTGGCTATCATACACTTACTCAATACAGATTAGCGTTATGCTCCAATTTCAGTCTCCTTTGGTGTTAATTTTGAATGTTTGATTAGCAATTTTGTGAATGTAATTGTTCTATCTCTTGGGTTCAATTTCCACATGGAGAAAATGAGGGAGAGGGGTGAATGTATTGAGAGATGTGTGTCTCAAGGCACTCACATGGGAAGTATAACAATAGGGAGAGAAGGAATGTTTTGAGAGTGACCCCCACCCGAGTATTTATAGTTTTTTCTTGAGCTTTTAGGGTTTTAAGCCCTTGGTCAACGCTTTAACCCCTTTTTTGGGAGTTTAGCCCCTTTCTCTCAATTCTTACCTCCTTTTGGGATTTTAAGCTCCTTTGAGGGGTTTTATCCCCTTTTTGGAGGTTTTAGACCCTATGAGAGCTATTTTGGCTCTTTTTAGGGTTTTTAAGCCCTTTTTATGTTTTTTGAGCCTTTGCAAAGGTGTGGGGATCAAATGAGGGTAGTGAAATAGATGTATTTTGTTGGTGTAGGTCATGTAGAGATCATAGAGGTATTTTTTGGGTTAACACCCCATACTTTGATGTTTATCTAGGTATGTAAAAATATTATGAGCTCCTAGGAGATATTTAGGCCCCCCACCTAAAATCCCCACCTCAAGAGACAGTATCATGTCCGCCATTTTCACATTTGAGAATGAGCCTCTCCACCCAACAAAATAAAAATCAACACCTCCCACATGTCACGAAGTGGAACAAACATTGAGTCCCTCTACCCCCCATATTCTAGATACCATTCTTGTACCGTCCCACATGAGTGCAAGGAACATTGGTTATGGCTCAATTAACCCTCCTTAGGTTTACTTTGGGAATCCTTGTGTGGTACCTTACACCACCATATGCATATATGACCTCAAAACCCTTATAAAACTATGATTTCATGTCGATTTCTCTGTTATTCCATCGGGGCCACATGTCGATTCAATGGAGCCTATGGCCAAGTCACCGCTAACTGTCACAAATAATACTAATGGAGGCATAAATGAACCCGAGTTGAGATACCCTACCACAAAAAAAAATGTCACTAAATTTTCATTGGGATCCACTTATCCTAAGGCTAGGGGCATGACTCAACACACATTGAAATATCCCATCATGAATGATACACACATAATGAGGGTTAACCTTCCATGTGTGTTATTTGATTTGCAAGGTTGCATGACAATCCTAGGCCCCACCTTATCAAATCTCAGAAATCTACTTAAAACCTTAGACAACGTCACACATGCATCCCAATCTATGACCAGGGGCATGCCACATATCAAACTCGTCCTCTCCCAACATGACCACTAAGTCCTTATCATTATGCACTAAAAAAACATGTTTTATTTTTTCCAATTTGGGAAATGTACACACCATTATACTAATCTCCCTTGATTTTGGGACATGTTGGAACCGTTCACCTCAACTACCTTTTGGTTGAGAGTCCTCCACCTTGACCAAAAGAAATTGCTTCTACTAATGTTGTGACTACATCGGTAGCCACAACTGTTGTTCCTAACACAAAGATGATCATAGTGAGGATCACTTCCCTTGAGACACCTACTCAACATCCAATCCCAATTAATCTAGAACCACATCATGATAGATGTACATACTATGGGAATCATTTCCATATGATCCCCAACTAACCATCTCAAATGTTTCTAGCAACTTTAGCACACAAACCTATAAGTTTCAATATATCATTCCCATGCTGATCATGTGGCAATACTTCCCATTATTTGTTTTAGTATCCCATTTTACACATTGAAAGAAAATTTATCCTTGAGCATATGACCCTACAAGATGAGCTTCACCCACCTTAGGGTATCTCCACAAGAATCACATATAGAGAAAACTATTCCAACCTCAGAGGATACCATCAAGAATGTATCCTTCCTGGTCATCCTACACACTAGTGATGATTAATGATCATCTAAGGAGGACCATGATCCTTCACATCCATTACATAGCTAGTCACAATGGGTCCCCACACCTACATTGGGAGTGTTATCTCCCAAAATAATTTATTTTGATAGTATGAAGAATTTAATTCACGCAATGAGGGATATGAATATCACTGACAGTTTGAAAGCCCTTGTTTTTGACTTGGATGAAAATTTCACAAGTTGTAGCTTTCGGTGGCTTAGGTGAGGACTACCATAGCCCATTAGCCACTGAAAAGCTATGTTTTGGTGGCTAAACAGTTGAACGCAGGCCAAATACAAACCATTGAAAGCGGTCTGAGCAAGAAAAGTCAAAATAACACTTTCAGTGGCTTAAGCGAGACTACAAAAACTCATTAGCCACCGAAAAGAGGTGCTTTCGGCAGATTGAAAAGCGAGATAAAAGGGTTTAGATCACCAAAATTGAATGGAATGCAGCACCAAGAAAGCTACAATCGACATCTTAGGAATGGATTAGAACATCTCATTAGCCACCAAAAGTTGGAAGATAAATAACGGGTGGAAAACCCTTTCGGCGGTTAGGCATATTGCTAAATTTTTTACTGCCATCAGAACATTTTTAAACAGCAATCGTAGGTGTAGTCCTCTACGTCATCGATGTTTTTCTGCTTTAGTCCTCTACACCGTTTCCACTACGAAGAGTCTAGTATCTTGAGGTTCCGATCAAGATGTTAGTGGTTTGGGACACCGACACTGCGGCAAAATTTTGGTATAAAGCTCTGAGGAGATAGTGGCTAGAGCCTCCGATCACTGATCATGAAGCTAGTGGTTTAAAGTGCCGACACTGTGGTAGCATTCAGTCTTGAGATTCCAATGCATTAGTGATTATAGCTATGATCACCAACAAGCTAGTGATTGAAAGCACCAATACTTAACCGTTGGAAAATTAGTGGTTTGTAAAGCTGACAGTGCGGAAGCGTTGAAGTTTAAAGCTTTGATCGATGATAGTGGTTAGAGCTCTCGATCATCGACGGGAGGTGTTAGTGGTTTGAATTGGTAGTTAAAGGGTTTTTTTTACAAGGTCGCTATCTACAGAAAATGGAATTTTTCCACGGCGATGGGTAAAATGTTCCAGTAGCTTAGGCAATAGAGGTAATGTTTAGTTAGTTGCCAAAAGCTAGTTTTTCGGTGGCTAGTTGACAAAATCACAGTGGATCTTAAACCACCAAGAAGGAAAAAATAGGGAAATGATTGGGAATTTTCACATCCAACCCCGTTAGCAAGACAGAAGATCATATCAAAGCATGATTACCCACCGAAATGAACTGGAGCTGTATGACTACATGATAAATGAGTAAACATGGTCATTGTGCAAGTTTTTAAAACTGATATGACCGCCAAAACTCCAGTTTTCCTCCATTTGTCCCAAAAATCATCACATAAACCACCGAATGCTATGGATGAGGTAGGATACGGTTATCTGGGAAAAAATGTCTCAGGAATCGAGCCGCTATCATCATTTGGGTGACCTCATCTTCAATAAATAACAAAAAATCCTCATAATCATTGCCATGGGACTCATTCCAATTTTATTTTTTAAAATTAGCTTTGTTCTCACTAGAAAAATGAGCTCTGAAGGAGCAGCTTGCTGAAGCACACTATATACAAATTTTAAAGGCTATTTTGTAGGTACCCAGGAGATTACACCCATCAGGATGAAGAAAAGTGGACCAGCTCTCAGATAGGAGCTAGGTGATGTTAGTTATTTGGAGGCTCATCCAGAGGTTTGTAGACTCTTTAAGGAGGCAGGATGCTACAAATATTGTGAAAAAATACAGGATTTTCATCAGCAAGTGGCCAAATCTTTTTCCCTGTCATTTGATGGTTCAAAAGTAGTCATAGGAAGGGAGGAATTCTCATAGATGAAGCACTAATCTTAGAGGCTACTAAACTCCCTTGCACTGGAGAGAAGTGGTTCAAGACCACCATACCAAAAGATGTGGATTTCAAATAATATCTCAAGCCTGAGCATAGGGGAATGATATGGAAGAAGAGTGTGCCATCATCATTGATTAAAGAGAGATGGAAGCAGTTGCTACAGGCCATTGTGGTCTATTTGACCTATGAAGGAAGATACAACAGAGAAATGATCTATCATTTCAAAATCATGAACCACTTCACAGGTAAGAACCCTCTTAATCATCCCCTTTATTTACACAGGAGTCTAGAGAAGATGGCCCATCATGTGAAAGCTCAACCATCCAAAATTGTTGGTAGGCTATGCCACCACGGTATGATCCAGCTATTGGTCTAGGAATCATTGAAGAAAGAAACATTGCTTGGCCCTATTTCCTATTCTGGAATGGCTTTGAGACATGCCTTCAACCATAGGAGAAAGGAAAATATCCTGCGAAGAAATCCAGCACCCCAAGGAGTGGGAGAAGAAGGAGGAGAGTCATTTCCCTAGATGTAGCAACTGAACAAATTCCCTCCTCCTCCAAAACCAAAAAGGAAAAAATAAATTTGGATTTCGGTGAGAAAGCTCAGGGGGCAGAAGCACACCATGAGAATGTCTTAAACCTACTGTTATCACCCAAAAAGGGTTCACTATCTCATCTACCCCATTACATGGTTCATTTGTCCATTTTCCCACCATATTTCCATCAAAAACCCATAAAACCATGCAAAAAGCCTCCAAAAGGCTTAAAATGCCTCCAAAAAGGCCACAAAACCCTCTTTTCCTCTAAAAATATCCAAAATTCCTCCAAAAAAGCAAAAATCTCCAAAAAGGAATAAAAAATATAAAATAATGAGGAAAAAGAGGAAAAAACCCTAAAAAGCTGAAACCCTAATCAGCAAACCCTAACCCTAAAACCGCATGGTTTCCAACTATAAATAAGTGATGGAGACCCCTCATTCAATATCCACAATCACAAGTATCCTGCCTCTGCCAAAATTGCTCGTGAAACCCTAGCTCACCATTGAAGCTACTTTCACCGTGAGAGCCCCTTTTGGCCCATTTCCACCATTGGAGAAAGAGAAGAAGCAGCTTGAAGCTCGGACCCACCGACGTCGGACCAGCGCAACGGACTTCACCAACCTCCACATCGGAGGTAACATCAATAAAGATCATTATTTACTATTTACTGTTTTTGCTTCATGTTATTTACTTTCTACTGTTTTGCTTAATCTACTTGTTTAAATTTAGGCTTTTATTTCAGTTATAGCTTTTAATTCAAATATCATTGAACTGCTACTAAGGAATCCATTGTCCTTAGTAGGTACTCATTCATACAAGCTAGGGCGAAAACCCTAGCTACAGTTTTGGCGACTCCGCTGGCTTTTTTCTTTATTTTCTTTTTCGTTTTGTCCTTTCGGCTATCGTTTTCGGTCGCCGTAAACCGCAGTTTTTTCTCTGATTGCCGTGGTCCGACCGCGCCTTCTGTCCAGAAATCCGTGACCCGACCGCACCTTTTTTTCTTCAAAACCACGGTCCGACCGTGCCTTTTCAGCCCTTACACGCGACCCGACCGCACCTGTTTACGTCAAACCCGCGATCCGACCGCAGCTGTTATCTAGAAACTTGCATCCCGACCACTACTGTTGCGTTCAAACCCACGATCCGACCGCCGCTGTTAGCTAGAAACCTACGTCCCGACCATGACTGTTGCCTTCAAACCCGCGATCCGACCACTGCTGTTAGCCAGAAACCTGCGATCTGCACGTGACTTTTTCTTTCAAACCCGCGGTCCGACCGCGCGATTTCGCCCCATACCCGCGATCCGCGATTTGATTTTTGCACTCGTTGCCACGCCGAAACCCAATCACTTTGCTACCATATTTCCTGTAGCCCTACAGCCTTTCTGTCCCATGTTTACAGAATTGTTTACAAAATTTTAGCATTGTTTATTCAGCATTATTTCAGCATTGTTTATTCAAATAAATTTTGCATGGTATAAATTGCTTCATTCAATTATATTGTTATTTCGAAAGTTGCCCTGGCACTTCTCTTTTGGGTTCATAACCTCACTAGCACACAATCTATCACCTAAATCAAGTGAGACTTAAAAAATACTTAACTCAACCAACATTCTAACCCCACTTGGGAAACACAAAAGAATTTTTGTAGTTAGATAGGATCAAGGGGATAGGCTTCCAATAACGCCCCTTGGTTATTTACACTTGAGACATAGTTGTTGTCCTTTAGGGAACCAAAATCCCTTAGTATTTTTTGACACGGTCATAACTAGATTATCAGAAGGCCTCTCCCTTAGGAGGGTTGAAGTCATGAGATTGGTTCCGGAGGTCTGAGTGGAATACCGAACTCCATTCAGTAACTGAAGGGATACCTTTCGCAGTTCTTGGATAATCCCTGTATAGGGAATATTGCGGTTAAAGAACCAAGCGGCAGATTTACCTTTCTGGATGTGTCATGAACGGGGTATCTTAGTTGCCATTTTTCTAGGATTTGACTACCCGGTGTCCCTCCCGGTAGGGGGATACTTTAGCCACTTGGCTTTCCTATCCATATTGTCTGACTTGGATTTCATCACCTTGCAGAGGATATGTCTAGCTGAGTCATAATAATACTAGTTAGGTGTTTGCATGCTCCCTTCCCTCCTTTTGGTCTAGTGAGTCCACCGTTTTCTATTTTTTGCAAACCTGTTGCTTGTTGGTATTCTGACCATTTTTGTTGACACTCCGCCTATTTGTAGCACAGCTGTTACAGTGGGCGTTTTGAGTTGATTGTTGGCCTGAGTGCCCTATTTTTTGAGCTCTCCTTCTGCACACTCGGTTCCATTAGGGTTTTTTGAGCCTTTTTGTAGTTACCTCAACTCACAGAGATTTGACATCATTCATCACCATTGCTTACCCGAGACATTCTCGGCACCTCATAGGCGAACCCCCACAGCACGGATCACTTGATACCACTCATCATAGATCTCGAGCCTTGTCACTTGACTCCACTCGTCGGCGGCATAAGAATCCGTCACCAGATTCTGATGCCCCTTATTTTACCTCAGACTCAGAGCCTGAATCCGAGAACACCCTTTACACCGCCCCTACTAGCCCCATGGCTGGCATGAATCCCACCCCCTTCATGGGAGGGAACGTTGGTGGCACATCCACCACTACACCAGTTATCACACCTATCATGGGTATGCCCTCCACGGGAGGCCCCTCTACTGTTCCCCTCACAATACCGATTCCCGCAGCGGGAATACCTATCCCCACTCCATTAGTGACTCATACCACCATTGGTGGGGTAGGTCCGACCTCCACCACCTTAGTTCCCCCATTTGGGGGCAACATCCCTCACATCACCCCTCCACTTGGGGGCATGGGCCCCAACTTGATCCAACCCACCTCCATGTCACACCCTCCATCCAGTTTTCCATACAAGGCTAGCCTCAACCTACCTGACCTAGCCAGATTAACCAACGACCCCATCCGACACAACCCTGCGTGGCCCCCCATGCCTACCAAGCTCCCCTCTGACATCCCTAAGTTTGAGGGTAAGGCAGGTGAGGACCCATAGAACCATATCATGTCCTTCCATCTATGGTGTTCCTCAAATTCCATAGTAGACGACTCCATTCACCTCCGTTTATTACAGCGCACTTTCACTGGCTCTGCTGCCAAATGGTATATCGAGCTGCCCCATGGAACCCATGCCACCTTTACATCCCTGGCCTCGACCTTCCTACAGTTCTTCCAGTTACCTATCCGCTATGACGCGGGCGTGGAGATCCTCCTATCTTGCCGGCAGAACACGGCTACCCATATCACAGACCACATTCACGAATGGCGGCGACGCCGTAGCCTATGCAAAATCAAGTTAGATGACCGGATCTTCCTCGATTGGTTCCTCTCCTTTCGCTCATTGCTAAGGATGTGGCAGCCAAAAGACTTCAGTCAGAGGAAGAGGCTATCCTTAAAGCCCAGCAGTTTGATCTTATTTACGCCCAGTCGGGTTATCTTTATACCATCATACCTGACGCCCCTCGCGGCGATCCCTCCCAGCACGATCCGCCGGGGGCGTCCCACGCTGCCGACGGCATCATTGGCCGTCTCTCTTCGTAGCCTCAGCCATTTTCCATAGCCCGTCCTACCCTTGGCCTTGAACCTTCGCGAGCTATAACACAGTCCAGAACAAACAACTCGTATGCTCAAATGCCACATCAACACCATTCCCATGGACCCTCATGTCCACCTCAGTGTTTCGGTAATATGATTCCCGCTTACACCCCCCCGGTCGCACCTCAGCCCTACTATCACCAGCAGGATGCACCAGCTTCTGCGCCGTCAGCAGCTCAACCTCATTATTACCAACCATAGCCAGCCCCTGCGGCAAACCCACAACCTGCTCCACAGCACTACCAATAACCTCCTCAAGTAGCTGCACCAGTGCAGCCTCCACCTCCATATTATCCACCGCAGCCCACTCCCGCACCTGCGCAAACTCAGAATCCACCTACTACCCAAGGGCAGGTTTACGCCCAAGAAAACCCGCCGCTAAACTAGAACAACCAACGCAACCAGGGCCAACAAAACCGTGGCAGAGGCCGCAACCGTGGGAACAACCAACAGACCGAGCAAGCTGGTCAACACCCTAATCCCCCCGCTAACCATAACGCGGCCCCTACCAACCAAAACCATGATCGCCCGCCCAAACAGGCTAAAAACCCCAATTTGTGAACCAACTATCCTTGTTCTGTTTGCGGGGTCTATGGCCACTACACACATTTTTGTCCACTTATGGAGCAAGTTCAACACCTTTTGGCTGCTGATAGACTACGCCAAGGACAGGCGGCTCCTCAAGCACCACCCAATCCTCCACAACCTCAGAAGCCACCTTTGGTGCTACAAAACCCCTTACCAAACCAAGGCTTAGTGAACACTGAACCATTGGCTCCACCTCCAACTTATGCGCCCATCCAGCAAATCACTTACGCGGCTCCTGATCAACCCATATTTGACTCAGGTACCCACCATCTGTTGATGATGTCCTCCGATGAGGTCAACCTCCAGACTCGGCGGAACCAATATGACTCCACCCCGGAAGCCCCTCCTGCCAATAACCTCGCTAACGCTCATCCCACTGATCAAGCGTTACGTATACCTCCACCTCCACTAGATGGAGCTCCCAAAACAGCCCGTTTCCCACTTCGCCGTATCAACAACAACCCCAATGCGCGGGCTACGTCTAACTACAACATTGTCGATGATTTATCCCAATCCCGCGCAGCCATGTCTGCGTTAGAAGTCTTGAAAAACTGCCCTTCGCAGCGTAAGACTTTACTCTCAGCCATTGGAGCTATCGATCCAAATGATTCACAGTTAATGGCATTTGATTTGGACCAATCCGAACCCCGCCTGCCTTCCAATTTATCATTCCAAGTTTCTGTCTCCATTCGGAATTTTGTCGTCCATCGATGCATTATTGATGAAGGTGCCTCTACATGTGTCATGCCCATCTCCATCTGGCAGAAAATGGGATCCCCCCCTCTCCAGCAGTCCTCTACTGCGTTGCGAGCCTATGACGGCCGTTCAGCTCAACCACAAGGCCTATTGACCAATGTCCCCATCCAGCTGGCTGGAAAAACCGTCCTAATCAACATCGAGGTTATCAATGCCCAGCTCGATTATAACCTGTTACTTGGCCGCAGCTACATGTATGCCATGCAGGCAGTCGCTTCTACCGTTTTTCGTATCATGATGTTCCCCCATGAGGGACGCATGGTCATGGTTAACCAACTTACTTACCACGATCCCAATGCCCCTGCGGCGCCCGAAAATGTTCTCCCCATGGTAGAACAACCTATCTCAGATGCCACCAACACAGTTGTTTTTTCTATAGGGCCCTTGCTCCCCATGGTTGAACTACCTATTTCGGATGCCACCACCTCATTAGTGTCTTCAGTAGGTCCCGGCGTTTACTCAGATGCACCAATGATCTCAACCTTCCCATCCATTCCACCCCCGTCTCCTTCCATTGAAGTGTCCGACCTATGCACCCTGTCCCACATCACGCGGACTCTTACTAATCAAACACCTTTATTGCCTAAACCCCCTTTGGTACCTAGTCACATTGGTGCTATGCCCATTCATACTATTCCTTTCCTCTTCCCTCCCTCAGGAGTGGCTAGCGCCCCGGTCATGGCTACCCTCAACCTCCCTGGTTTAACCTTGGGATTACCCATTTGGTATTTTTCGCCTCCCATTCATCCCCCGACACCAGATGTCATCCTGCAACCGGTGCAACCCATCATCACTACTAATCAACCACCTCCCGGTGTCGCTACACCGTCTCCCTCCGCAAAACCTCCCCCTCCTCTTACCAAACCCATTGGGGGCAGAGGCCCCCAACCTTACACCACTGTCCCACCTACTAAGACAGTCAAAAACCCCCCTGTGTTTCGTGCTCCTCCCAAATGCGCGCTATGCGATGAGTTGGTCCATGCAACTCACCTATGTCCTCAGTTACCGGCATTAAAGAAGTACATGCAAATGCTCGACGATGACCCCACCATCCCGGTTGTCCATCTAGATCCAACCCCTACGCCTCGCGACAAATACCTGTGCACTAACGACTCCTGTGCCTTATGCGAGGTTTACGGGCATTACTCCCATCACTGTCCCGATCTCCCCGAGTACAGGCTAGCTCTCTTTGATATGAACAATCCGGAACTTGAGACGGCACCACTCACCATTAAGGAAATCCACTTCCCGGTCTCTCCCCCTTTCGGAAAGGTCAATCCCGTTCTTTTTGAGATGAACCATTTAGATCTTGCAAAGCCATCACCCACCATTGTGGAGATCCACCCCCTGAACTCTCCCTCTTCCGAAGAGATTAATACCATATATATGATCTCTTCCGTCACTACACCCCCGTCAATCGATTTGACGACCCAAACATTCCATACGGATGAGGAAATTCTTGAAGCTCTCACTGCCCCGGACTATCCTTGGGATGACATGCACCATCGTTCCTACTTTCTCCCAGATGAATCTTCCTCTAACACTGCTACCCAATTTACAGTCGAGTCCAAAGACTTCCTTCCCCCCAAGGTTGACTGGTTCAAAGACCCGATTCCTACTCCTGACGCCTTCGAAGAGGGTAACATGGCCAACATCTCACCTGTCATCAAAATTGATATCGCTGCCCCTGGAGGCACCCCCGAACTCATCGCTTTAGGAGCATCTTGCACTGAGCAGGAGATTGACGAATACAAAGCGCTCTTCAAAGAATTATGTGATGTCTTTGCCTGGTCCTATACCGAAATGCCTGGTCTTGACCCTGCCATTATAGAGCACCACATTGACACATGGCCTGACGTACCCCTCGTTCGTCAGAAACAGCATCCTATTCATCCCTCAAAACTCCCAGCTGTCAAAGCAGAGATTGAGAAGCTTCGTATGGCAGGATTCATTTATCCTATTGCCTATACCACCTGGGTTTCAAACCCTGTTCCTGTCAACAAGAAACAAGGCACCATTCGAGTATGCACTGACTTCCGAGACTTAAACCGTGCCTGTCCCAAAGACAATTTCCCCATGCCACTCATTGACTAGCTCATTGATGCGTGTGCGGGGCATAAAGTCCTCTCGTTCATGGACGGTTTTTCCAGATACAATCAAATCCAAATCCGCAAGGAAGACCAGTACAAAACAAATTTTACTACCCCATGGGGCACCTTTGCCTATCGCGTCATGCCTTTCGGCCTAAAAAATGCTGGTGCCACATTCCAGCGGGCCATGACCTATTGTTTTCATGATTTGGTCCATATCCTGCTCGTCTACCTTGATGACCTCACAGCTCGTTCCCGAAAACGATCAGACCACCTTGATGACCTTCGGCAAGTTTTTCTGCGTTGTCGCAAATATCATATCCGCTTGAACCCACACAAGTGTGTCTTTTGCGTTCCGGCAGGACGATTATTAGGTTTCATCATTTCTCAGAAAGGAATTACTGTTGATCCCCTGAAAGTCCAAGCCATCTTAGACCTTCCTTCTCCTCGAATGCTCCGACAACTCCAAAGTCTGCAAGGGCGATCCAATTTTCTTCGACGCTTCGTTCCTGATTACGCCACAACCGTCCACGGTTTCTTGCACCTGCTCCGTACCCACGTACCCTTTGTCTGGGACGTGCAAGCAAAAGCTGTATTCGAAGACCTCAAGAAAGCTCTCACACAAGCCCCCTTGATCTCCCCTCCGGATTTCTCTAAAGATTTCATCCTCTACGTCTCGGCATCTGAACATGCTGTGTCTGGAGTCTTGATTCAAGAAGACACCTCACGCCAAGAGCACGTCATTTACTACGTCAGCCAGACCTTGTCTGGCCCACCCCTACGTTACCCATATGAGGAGAGACTAGCCTTAGCCGTGGTATTTTCCGTCCAAAAATTGAGACACTACATTTTACTTAGTCATACCATAGTTGTCGCTGATTCTAACCCCATGGTATATCTCTTAAACCGGCATCTCCTGCAAGGTCGTGTGGCTAAATGGGTCATTATCCTCTAGGAATATGACCTCACATTCCGAACACCTAAAACCACTAAAGCCCTTACGCTTGCCTAGCTCCTCACTGATCTCCCCTCCTTCATCCCAGCCCCACCTATCTCCGAGGAGTTACCCGATAATCACTTGTTCACCATCTCGTCCGAAGACCCGTGGTACGGTGATATCTTGTTATACCTGCGCACGCAAAAGTTCCGACCCACCGTCACTCGTAATGGACGTTGTTGTATCCGTCATCAAGCCTCTCGCTACCTCCTCATCGGAGATGTCCTTTACTGGCGAGGAATCGACACGATTCTTCGTCGTTTCCTTACACACGAGGAAGTTGAACAGGTCCTTAATGATTGTCATAGCGCGCCACATCGGTCGTCATCCAATTATTTTACATGAGCCATCCACTCCTGTCATACTACAAATGTCTCATTATTTTGACACCATTCATCCACCCCGCAAGGAGGCCCATTAGTGTTCCCCCCTAACCTCAGTTCTGGTCATCATACATGTTCCTTCATCGAACACTTCCTCCTTTCCTGACCATTCCCTCAATTCAGAGTCTTCTTATTTGCTTTCAGACTCCTTAAAATTAAAAGCAACCTCGAGCATGAACTGTCCTGGGCTCGTAAAATCCCCACGACAGTATCATTCCATTACTTCAGAGTCTTCTTATTTGCTTTCAGACTCCTTAAAATTGAAAGCAACCACGAGCATGAACTGTCCTGGGCTCGTAAAATCCGCAGGACAGTACCATTTTTTCCCCCACGTCTCTTGGCGCTATGATCAATCCTCTCGGCAGCACCCCAGATAAGGTCGCCTTTGTTCAGAGTATTCTGCAGTCTCCCATCATTTTACCACAGCTTCAGTCTACCTCAGCCCAGTCACCCTCAGATCCTATATAGCTATGATCCCTTTACCCCCAGTTAGTTTCATATGCTGCCCGATCATCCCCGCCATCATACTCTGAACAAAGGAAGTTTGAGTCCACCCACTCTACTTGCCCAGTTAGTCCCACCAGTTTATCACTCTTTCCAGCAGTACTATCACAGTTCGGTTTTTCACCTCGCGCTCCTGTCAAGGAAACATCATTGCCTTGACAGTTGCCAGTCTCCCTCTATCGACGACAACTCCTTTATTCCAGAAGATAGACCTAGAGGTCCCTGCGCCTTGGACACATCACCATCTGTGGTGCGTGCCTACGGACCATTTCGGGAGGAATCATTATTACCTCTCCGAATGGTTGTTTCTCACATGTTCGACTTCAGCACATTGATCGCATCATTGAGAATCGCGCAGGATTCATATCCAATCCATGATTTGTCGAAGACCCCGGATTTCCCCCGACTCTAGCACATTGGTGAGTCACTTCGGAACGCCCAGTTATATGTTCCCATGGATGTCCGGGCTGCGTTGGCGATTGTATTCGGAAGCCATTCAGTTCTATGCTTCTTTGAGTACCCAGTTCAGTTCCAGATCAGTGTACCATTACGAGTGCGACCCTTGTCACTCTGATCCAGCAGCGTATCAGTTCCTTCAGAACCACATTCAGTAGCACTGCTGCCATTCCAGTGTATTAGTTTTTCAGCTCAGACATGGTCAGCTCAGCAGTATGTTCCAGATTCGTGTCCCTTCCAGACCCTCATGATATGCACAGTGATTATCTACTACAGGTCCTTCATTTTGGGCCTCACAATGACTTTTATGTATCTTGATACGAGCATGGGAATTCCCGCCTCGTCCATCTATTGAGATTCTTCCTCATTTAGTATTTGAGGACATGTATATGTTAAGGTCCCCATATTTTGGACCTCATTGTTATTACTATGCTATATCCTGATACGAGCATGGGAATGCCCGCCTCGTTCAGATGATCAGATAATTCCTCATCCATTATTGAGGATATGTACTTTTCAGTCCTTGCAGGTGGTTCGAGATCGGTGTTCTGGACTTTAGCTGGTTCTTTCTCTTCTCCACACCCCAGGAAAACCAAATATGACTTATGATGTCCATCGGCCATACGATGAGCTCCTTCCCTCGTACATCAGGGGGCAATCTCTTATCACCCAAAAAGGGTTCACTATCTCATCTACCCCATTACATGGCTCATTTGTCCATTTTCCCACCATATTTCCATCAAAAACCCATAAAACCATGCAAAAAGCCTCCAAAAGGCTTAAAATGCCTCCAAAAAGGCCACAAAACCCTCTTTTCCTCTAAAAATATCCAAAATTCCTCCAAAAAAACAAAAATCTCCAAAAAGGAATAAAAAATATAAAATAATGAGGAAAAAGAGGAAAAAACCCTAAAAAGCTAAAACCCTAATCAGCAAACCCTAACCCTAAAACCGCATGGTTTCCAACTATAAATAGCTACACCTACCTTGTTTAGATTCTGAGGAAGAACAAGGAGAGGATGCAGCCTTAGCTCTGCAAATTGTTCCATTCACTAAAGCATTGCCATCCCCCACACTAGAGGAACAAGAAGAACCAGCTGAAAAGGCTTCCTCCACCAAACCTAGAAGTCAGAAGATCAATCAGCTAGTAAGGTAGGTTTATGATATGGAGGTATTGGAAAGAGAACTAAAGAGAAACAATGAAACATTGACTAGAAGAAATAAGCTATTATGCAAGTCCTACTTGGAGTAGAGGGAGAGATACATCTTCTTGAAAAGACTGAACTGAAGGTACATGAAAGACAATACCAGGTTACTCAGGATGCTGAGGCTCCAAAGGCTGCAGTTGAAAGAAGCAAAAGCAAAACCTAATAGCCACCCTTCCTTATCAACCCTAGTTGAAGCAGCCATTAGTCTCCAGCCCCATCAGATGAACCAGGCCCCAACAAAAAATTCAAACATGAAGCTCTTAGAAGAAGAAAGCTGAGCAAACGGGCTTGGAAAGGCATTTTTGTGTGGAACCTAATAAATTTTGTGAAATAGGGATTTCAGTGGTTAAGTGGGCACCGGAGCAGTCTGTTAGCCACTGAAAGCTCCTCTTTTCAGCAGTTAAAGGTTTTTATAGACGGACCACTTAAACACCGAAAGTGGATAGAGGTTTAAAAAAAAGTTTTTTGACAGACATAACTAGATTTTGGCAACTGCAAACGGCCCAGGGACGTAAGTAAAAGATAAAAGGTGCTAATAGAAGTATCAGAACGGGTTTGTTTAGATCTATTAAGATAAAACAACACCATAAAGTCATCAACCCTAATTGTCAAGGAGAAATCAGTAGATTAACTCGCAGTGGGACAATAGTAGTGATCATCAGCAACTACTTCAGTTTTTTAATGTTCAATCAGTGAACTAAATCTTGATTATAGTTAGACAAGTAGTTAGGTAGGGTTTCAAACCCTAATTTGCAAAAACTATTCCTTTTGATTATTTTTGTAAAAAACAGATCCAAGCTTTAGGATCTGTCCATTTTGTAAAAGGCTATAAAGCCTAAGATCGATTTTATAATAAAGGTTCAACTTCAGGGATTTATAAGCCTATATTGCTTTCACACTTCTCATTTTACTTATTCATGATATAATCTCTTTTGTTGTGATCTGTTCAGCCATCATCTCTTTCTTTACTGGATTTATGCTTGAATGTGTATTTAGGTCATTTTTAGATTGATTAAAAAGACGATAGCTATCATCATATTGGTTTGTTAGCGCGATTTGGTTTATAAATACCATCCTCATCAGGATTTATCCATTTATATGCATGTGTTTTGTATGTAAGTCTGCCAGCCTGGTGAGTTGTCCATCCCTGCACCTTATTGTCGAACTTTTGAGCAATTGTAACTAAAATCCTTGTAAATGAGTGAGTTTTATGCATGCCTTGAGAATGGAAAGGTTATATAGATCAACTGAATTTATCCATATCAGAAAACCCCCAAAATTTTTTAAGTTACTAGGCATCCTCGAGCTACAACCTAGAGGACTTTACTGGAGTGATAACAAATTGGCACCATTGTCGGGGAAAGGAGATTGAAGCTCAGCTTCCCTGGGAGATGACATAGATCCATGCTTTGATGATAGAGAAAGCTTGGAAATTATTATGGTTGTAATCATCTATCTGGAAACTCCATTGATATAAGGTGGATTCAAGAAGACCAAGTACTAAAGCAAACCCAAAGGGGCCACCAGCAACACCAGTTTTAGATCCAAAATAAAATTTGAGGAAAGCTAGGGCTTTACTAAGACAGACCAGTAGTGCTACACAAAAAGCTACATCAGGTATTTCAAGAAATCTTTCTACTATTATTTCTTTTGCTGAAATTCTTAATTCCTAGGAATTTTTAGATACATCAGAAAAATATAGGGGTTGAGTATCTTCAAGCACTGCTGCTTGTGAAGATCAAATCCCTGGTGACTCCACTAGGATAAGTATACCACCACCTTCTCATCAAGTATCTTCATCAGTGCCGCCTTCCACAACCCTGTCCATACCCATTTCCAAAATGGCTTTCTCTCAATTGACCAAGATGGAAAGGATCCTGGTAGCTAGGTATGCACCCCTAATTTTGCCAAATCCTCTCACAGCCATGCCTACTAGGGATTATCTCAAGTATATGCCTAAGTTTATAGGGGAAGGGGATTTCATTTCTGAAGAAGATATAAAGGATTTTTACAGCTATGCTGAAAATATTAACATAGAACAAAAAGATATATGGAGCAGAGTTTTTGTGCAAAGCCTAGATGGTCAAGCTAGAAAGTGGTTTAAGGAAATTCCTGATAGGTTAGTGACAGGCATAGAGGCCCTATATGACATTTTCCTAAAGCATTGGGGAGAGAAGAGAGACCACCTCTACTATATCATAGAATTCAGCAACCTAAAAAGATAAAATGGGGAGTCTATCTCCAACCTTACCAAGAGATTCAACAACATGTACAGCGAGATCCCCACTAAGATTAAGCCCACCGATACCTAAGCTAGGATAACCTATGCAAATTCCTTTGACTCTAACTTTTTCCTACTTCTCAGAGAAAGGAGGTTTTCTTCCTTATCACTCATGTAGGATGCTACCTTGGAGGTAGACTCAAACACTATAGCATCTCAGAAGGTCAAAGGGAATATAGACATGAAAAAGAAACCAATAGGATTTAGTGGGGCATTCTGCATGAGAGAGCAAGATTGAAAAAATGACCAAAATTTTAGATAACCTGATTGCTGAAATGTCTAAATTGAAGGGCCAAGGACATCCACTTGTGAGGGATAAAGGGCCAAGTGACTTTGCTCCTCAAAACCCTAATTTTGTTCCTTATAGAAGAGGAAACCCCCCAGTTCAGATTCTCAGAAGGGAGAGAAATCAAGGGGAAGATCAAAGGATAAGAGCTCCATTTCAAAATGTTGTATTAGAAGAAGAGTCAGAATTCATTGAAGAAGAAGGAGAAGCTGAAGACAACCTCCACTACATGGAGGATGAGGTGGACTATTCTTTTCTGACACGGGAATAATATGAGGAAGCCCTAATTGATGAGCAGATCACTGAGGAGGCTGTCTATCAGGCTGATGGTTAGGGAGGTTACAATCTGAGGTCTAGGATGGTTGCTTCCTGCAAGAAGAATGTAGTACCTCTCAAGCAGCCTACTACACTAGCTAGAAAGGTTGATATCATAGCAAAGAAGGTGGCTGTCACATCCAAAGCATTGCCAAAACCAACACCTTCATGCATACTTGATCAAGTCCAACTCAAACCTATAGCTCATGAGGTCAGGTTTCCAGATAGGCTGCATTGCTCTTTCAACCTTGAGTCTAAAATTCAAAAATTGAAAATCCCTTTCCCTTTAATTGAGCTAATGAAAAATGATGCATTCAAGTCCTCCATTCTGAATTCCCTTCAGTCCAAGGTGCACATTGGCACTAAATTTGTGAACCTGCAATATGATAATCCTATTGTAACCTTGGGCCCCATGATGAAAGACCTAAAGGACTCCTTCCCACCATTCTATATATCCTTGAACATTCATGATAAAATCCTCCATAACTATCTTCTAGATTCAGAAGCCTCTCATAACCTAATGTTGAAGGCTATGATGGATGAGCTTGGCCTCAGCATATCCAAGCCCTACCATGATTTATTGTCCTTTGAATCTAGGAAGGTCAAGTTCTTGGGCCTCATCAAAGACCTTTTTGTGAACCTAACTCAGCTACCTTCGAAAAGCATCGTGATGGACATTGTAGTGGCTGATATCCCTCCTAAATTTGGCCTCTTGCTGTCTTAGTCATGGAGCAAAATACTAGGTGGCACCATTCAGATGGATCTCACATATGCCAACATCCCCATGTTTGGACGGGAGACTAAGAGGTTGTATTGGGAAAATCAACTAGCATACATTATAAGAAAGGAGAGCAACTTGGTGAATCATTCCATCTATGCAGTGGACACTGATTTTGGGTCTTGCATTTTGAAAATAGATGATACTCAGTAGACATCAGTTCAGCTAACTAAGCCCACTTGTAAGCAGCCTGAAGAAGTAACAATAGCAATCTGGACCATGTATTTTGATGGGGCTAGCACTCAAAGCTCAGCAGGTGCAGGTGTAGTATTGATCTCCCCATCTAAGGAAAACATTCACCTGTCTTATAAGCTTGATTTTAAAACCACTAACAACATAGCAGAATATGAAGCCTTGCTTCTAGGAGTTAAAGCTGCCAAGGAGATGGGGATCATGTGCATGAATATTTTTGGAGATGCAGACCTCAACATACAGTAGGTCAAAAACACTTTTCAGACAAAAAAATATCAGACTGAAGGCCTACAGGGACGAGGTATGGAAGCTCAAAGACTCATTTATGTTTTTTGAACTGTCATATATTCCTAAGGATTTGAATCACCTGGCAGATGCCCTAGATATCTCTACAAGTCTGTTTATTCCTCCTTTACCCCCTAAGCTTAGCTATGATGTTTATGTCAAGTACAGACCCTCTCTGCCAGATAATGTAAAATTCTAGAGGGTGTTTGAGAATGATTATGAGCTTAGAAAATTCCTTCAGTTAGTAGATGAATTCTCTGACATACACATAGACCAGGAAAACCTAAACATGGAGGAATCCAAACAACTCAAGTTAAAAGATAAAGTGGTTGAGCAGAACATTGTCCAATTTCCCAGCAACTACATAACCTGAGGTCTAGTACCATTGGAAGAATTGTTTGATTACAATGACATCCCTTCCAAGCCTGCCAAAAAGGAGCTAGATCCTGCTATGAAAGAGCAAATCATAGGAAGCCAAAACCATCCAAAACTGATAAATATGTCCACTGGGCTAACTAGTAGTCAGAGGTCTGAATTTTACAGCCTGATAAAAGAGTTTGCTGATGTCTTTGCATGGGAGTATAGTGACCTAAAAAATTATGACACCAATATCATCTAGCATAAGATTCCTTTGGAGAAGGAAACCATTCCTTTCAAATAGAAGCTGAGACCCATCAGCCCTCTCTTATTACCAGTGATTGAAAAAAAGATTCACAAGCTCCTCAAAGCCAATATCATAATCCCCCTCAGGTATTCCAAGTGGATTGCAAACCTAGTAGTGGTAAGAATGAAAAATGGAGAAATCAAGTTGTGTATAAATTTTAGAAACCTAAACAAGTGTTACAAGAAAGAAAACTATCCACTTTCCAAGATGGAACACTTGCTACAGAAAGTCTCGGGGACTAGGGTCATGTCCTTCCTTGATGGCTTCTCTAGATACAAACAAGTTGTTGTGCACCCAGATGACCAAGAGAAGACTTCCTTTACCACCCCCTGGGGCACCTTGATGTATGCTAAAATGCCATTTGGGATAATGAATGATGGGCCTACTTTTTAGAGAGCCATGGACCTAGATTTTGTAGGGCTAAAAGATAAGTTTGTGTTGATATATTTGGATGACCTAACAGTTTACTCTCATAGCCATCTTGACCATTTGCAACATTTAAGGAAGGTATTTCTGAAGTGCAGAAGGTATGGAATATCACTGAACCCCAAGAAGTCTCAATTTGCACTCAATGAAGGAAAGATCCTAGGCCACATAGTCTCAGCTAAATGTGTAAAGATCGATCCAGTAAGGGTGGACGCAATCCAAAAGCTGTCAATACCAAGGTAAAAAAGACACATTCAGTCCTTTTTAGGCAAGATAAACTTTGTCAAAAGGTCCATTCCAAATTTTTCCGAGTTGGTAAATCATATAACAGTCATGCTGAAGAAGGATGCATAAATAAAGTGGACTGACCATGCAAGAAACTCTTTTGAATAAATCAAGAAGGCTATCATGGAGGCCCCAACCTTGATTAGTCCCGACTACACCAAGGGTTTTTAAATTTTCTCTTTTGCATCTTATGACATAGTGGAAACTGTACTATGACAAAAAAATGATGAAGGTCTTGATCATCCAATTGCATTATTTGGCAGAAACCTGAGAGATGCTGAGCTAAAGTATTACCCAATTGAGAAGCAGGCTTATGCTCTCATAAAATCTTTGAAGACTTTTAGAATCTACATTCTCCATGCAAACGTCATTGCATATGTCCCTTCAGCTGCTGTGAAGGATGTTTTGACTCATCCTGACATTGATGGGAAGAGAGATAAGTGGATTGCCAAACTAATTGAGTTTGATGTAGAGGTGAAACCCACCAAACTGGTAAAGGGATTAGGTCTAGACAAAATCATGGCCAAATAAAACTGTGAACTGATGGGAATAAATTTCACATATGTCAAATCAGCAAAGGTGCAGACTGTGGTAGCAGTAGATACAGAAGTAAATCAAGATCAGAATGACATTCCATCAATAGCTGAGAACATATCTTCATGTGAGTGGTACTCAGGTATCATTCAATTTTTACAAAAAATAGAAGTTTCTCCTTATCTCACTCTTAACCAAGCATGAACTTTCAAGTTGAAATCTGTTAAGTTTTGCATAATTGAAAAACTGCTGTACTGGAGGGATCAGTATGGAATTTTGCTAAGGTGTCTAGATAAAGAGGAAGCAGAGCGAGTCATGCATCACTTTTATTCCAGCACATGTTGAGGCCACCACTATTGGAAAACCATATCCCACAAGATATTAGGAGCAGGATACTATGGGCTAGTCCACTTTGCTGATGTATGCACTTTTGTAAGGGCTTGTGACTAATGCCAAAGATTTATAGGAAAGCAGCAGCTCAAGTCCTTGCCCCTTAGGCCTATTGTGGTGAATGGGCCTTTCAGCAATGGGGTCTGGATTTCATAGGTGAAATAAATCCATCTTCCAGTGGATAGAATAAACAAATATTAATATCCACTGACTACTTTACCAAATGGATAGAAGCAGTACCCACCAGGAATGCCACTCATCAAGTCATCATGAGATTTTTATATGAGAATATCTTCAACAGGTTTGGTTTCCCAGTAAGGTTAGTAACTGATAATGCACCAGATTTTAAGGATGGGGCATTAGTTAAAATGTGTGAATCAATGGGTATTCAACTGGTGCTCTCCACATCCTATTATCCACAAGGCAATGGCTTGGCTGAGTCATCCAACAAAAGCTTAGTCAAAATCATCAGGAAACTGTTAGAGACAAATAAAAAAAGATGGGATTAAAGGCTTAAGTTTGCTTTATGGGCTGATAGGGTAACAGACAAAATATCCATAGGGACTTCTCCATTCAAGCTAGTTTATGGCACTGAGGCCATTTTTCTTGTCCATCTCATCCTTCAGTGGAAAATTTCTTTCAGGAAAAGGAAGATGAGCCAAATGATATGGTGAGAAGGATGATGGATTTGGTGGAGTTACAACAAATCAGGGAGCAAGTTGTAGGAAAATAAGAGGCTCATCAATAGAAGATCAAGGGCATGTTTGACAAAAGAGCAAAGGCAGACAACTTCCAGGTCAGAGATTGGGTCCTCAAGTGGGATGCTGTCAGACAGGACAGAGGGAAACATGGAAAATTTGACTCTTTGTGGATTGGCCCCTTTGTGATAGCCCAGGTACATAAGAATAAAACCTTCAAATTGTAGAATATGGAAGGTGAAGAGGTATTTGATGGCCCAGTAAATGGGAGGTTCTTGAAGCTCTATTTTATTTGAGGCTTTGAGGCCTTATGATTGTAAATTAGTAGATAGTAGGTTGTTTTGCTTTTAGAATAAACTCCATGCCCAATGGAACAATAAATGATAGTGTTAAGTTACTTAGTTGCTTTTAGGGAAAGGGATTTTGGTCTAGGGTTTTTGGGACCTCACTGGGAGGTTCCCATCCCCAGGTAGGAGCCATATGTTATCTCCCAAAATAATTTATTTCAATAGTATGAAGAATTTAATTCACGCAATGAGGGATATGAATATCACTGACTATTTGAAAGCCTCTATTTTTTACTTGGATGAAAATTTCACAAGTTGTAGCTTTCAGTGGCTTAGGCGAGGACTACCATAGCTCATTAGCCATCAAAAAGCTATGTTTCAGTGGCTAAATAGTTGAACGTGGGCCAAATACAAACCATCGAAAGCGGTCTGAGCAAGCAGAGTCAAAATAACACTTTCGGTGGCTTAGGCGAGACTACAAAAACTCATTAGCCACCGAAAAGGGGCGCTTTTGACAAACCGAAAAGTGAGACAAAATGGGTTTAGACCACCAAAAGTGAATGGCATGCAACACCAAGAAAGGTACATTCAATGGCTTAGGTGAGGATCAGAACATCTCATTAGCCACTGAAAGTTGGAAGATAAATAACAGGTGGAAAACCCTTTCGGCGGTTAGGCATATTACTAAATTTTTTACTGCCATCGAAACATTTTTAAACAGTGATTGGAGGTGTATTCCTCTACACCACCAAAGTTTTGGAGGCTTAGTCCTCTACAGCGCCGCCACATCAAAGAGTCTAGTGGCTTGAGGTTCTGATCATGACGTTAGTGGTTTGAGATGTCGACACTGCAGCAGTGTTTCGGTATAAAGCTCCGAGGAGATAGTGGCTGGAGCCTCAGATTGTCGATCATGAAGCTAGTGGTTTAAAGCGTCGACACAGTGGCAGGATTCAATATTGAGGTTCTGATGCATTGGTGATTACAGCTTCGATGACTGACAAGATAGTGATTGAAAACGTCGATACTTAACCATTGGAACATTAGTGGTTTATAAATCCATCATTGCGGCAGTGTTGAAGTTTAAAGCTCTGATCGACGATAGTGGTTAGAGCTCTCGATTGTCAACAGGAGGTGTTAGTGGTTTGATTCGGTAGTTAAAGGGGTTTTTTTTTCCAAGGTCGCTATCTATCGAAAACTAAAATTCACCACGGTGATGGGGAAAAGGTCCTTGTAGCTTAGGTAATAAAGGTAATGTTTAGTTAGCCACCAAAAGCCATCTTTTCAGCAGCTATTCGACAAAATTGTGGAGGATCTTAAACCACCGAAAAGGCCAAAATAGGGAAATGATTGGGAACTATCACATCCAACCCCATTAGCAAGATAGAAGATCATATAAGATCATGATTACCCACCGAAATGACCTAGAGCCATATGACTGCATGAGAAATGAGTAAAAAGGGTCGTTGTGCAAGTTGCCAAAATTGATCTGACTGCCAAAACTCTAGTTTTCCTCCACTTGTCCCAAAAATCATCACATAAACCACCAAATGCTATGGCTGAGGTGGGATACGGTTATTTGGGAAAATATATCTCATGGATTGAGCCACTATCATCATTTAGGTGACCTCAGCTTCCATAAATAATAGAAAATCCTCATAATCATTGCCTTGGGACTCATTCGGATTTTAGTTTTTAAAATTAGCATCATTCTCACTAGAAAAACAAGCTCTGAAGGAGCATCTTGCTGAAGCACACTGTATACAAAGTTTAAAGGTTGTTTTGCAGGTACTGAGGATATTACACCCATCAGGATGAAGAAAAGTGGACCAGCTCTCAGATAGGAGCTAGGTGATGTCAGTTATTTGGAGGCCCATCCAGAGGTTTGTAGACTGTTCCAGGAGGTAGGCTGCTACAAATATTGTGGAAAAATACAGGGTTTTCATCAGCAGGTGGCTGAATCTTTTGCCCTGTCATTTGATGGTTCGAAAGTAGACATAGGAAGGGAGGAATTTCTCATAGATGAAGCACTAATCTCAGAGCTGATTGAAATCCCTTGTACTAGAGAGAAGTGGCTCAAGATGACCATACCAAAAGATGTGGAGTTTAGGTCATATCTCAAGCCTAAGCATAGGGGAATGATATGGAAGAAGAGTGTGCCATCATCATGGCTAGAAGAGAGCTGGAAGCAACTACTAAAGGCCATTGTGGTCTATTTGACCTATGAAGGAAGATACAATAGAGCAATGATCTATCATTTCAAACTCATGAACCACTTCACAGATAAGAACCCTCTTAATATTCCCTTTTATTTACACAAGAGTATAGGGAAGATGGCCCATTAGGTGAAAGCTCAGCCATCCAAAATTGCTAGCAGGCTGTGCCACCACAATTTGATCCAGCTATTAGTCCAAGAATCATTGAAGAAAAGAAACATTGCTTAGCCCTATTTCTTGTTCTGGAATGGCTTTGAGACAAGCCTTCATCTAGAGGAGAAAGGAAAATATCCTACCAAGAAATATAGCACCATAAGGAGTGGGAGAAGGAGGAGAGCCATTTCCCTAGCTACATCAACTGAACAACTTCCCTCCTCCTCCAAAACCAAAAAGACAAAAGGAAATTTGGATTTCGGTGAGAAGGGTCAGGGGGCAGAAGCACACCAGGAGAATGTCTTAAGCCTACCTTATTCATATTCTGAGGAAGAACAAGGAGAGGATGTAGCCTTATCTCTACAAATTGTTCCATTCACTAAAGCATTGCCATCCCCCACACCATAGGAATAAGAAGAACCAACTGAAAAGGTTTCCTCCAGCAAACCTAGAAGTTAGAAGATCAATCAGCTACTAAGGTAGGTTTATGAGATGGAGGCCTTGGAAAGAGAACTAAAGAGAAATAATGAAACATTGACTAGGAGAAACAAGATATTACGCATGTCCTACTTGGAGTAGAGGAAGAGATACATCTTCTTGAAAAGACTGAACTCAAGGTACCTGAAAGACAATACCAGGTTACTCAGGATGGCGAGGCTCCAAAGGCTGCAGTTGAAAGAAGCAAAAGCAAACCCTAACAGCCACCCTGCCTTATCAACCCTAGATGAAGAAGCCATCAGTCTCCAGCCTCTTGAGATGAGCCAAGGCCCAACAAACACTCCAAACATGAAGATCTTAGAAGAAGAAGGCTGAACAAACAGGCCTGGAAAGGCATTTTTGCACGAAACCTAATAAATTTTGTGAAATAGGGCTTTTAGTGGTTAAGTGGGCACTAGAGCAATCCGTTAGCCACTGAAAGCTCCTCTTTTCAGCAGTTAAAGGTTTCAATAGACTAACTCCTTAACCACCAAAAGCGGACGGAGGTTTAAGGGCAATTTTTTTACAGACAGAACCAGATTTTGGCAACTGTAGATGGCCCAGGGACATAAGTCAAAGATAAAAGGTGCTGATAGAAGTATCAGAAAGGGTCTATTTATATCTATTAAGACAAAACAACACCATAAAGTCATCAACCCTAATTGTCAAGGAGAAATCAGTGGATTAACTCGCAGTGGGCCAAAAGCAATGATCATCAGCAACTACTTCAGTCTTTTAATGTTCAATCAGTGCCATTATAGTTAGAGAAGTAGTTAGGTAGGGTTTCAAACCCTAATTTGAAAAAACTGTTACTTTTGATTATTTTTGTAAAAAACAGATCCAAGTTTTAGGATCTGTCCATTTTTTAAAATGCTATAAAGCCTAAGATCGATTTTATAATAAAGGTTCAAGAAAAATACAACGTTTTTATTGGTCTCCTAACTGACGCAACCCATCTCGACATCGTTCATTTACATGTTCACTTAGAATCCAACCTAGTTGTCTCACAGTTAAACGATATCTTTTGTGTCCTCATTCCACTCCTCTTTCACAATTTATTGTGGGTGCACCTTCTCATATGATAGTTCAAAACCATTACTTTCACACATGTCCCAAGGAATTCCATTGCCTTCATCGTCTCTATCAACAAAGAGGTGTTGAATTGGCACTTGATACATCAAATGTTGACTTAACCCTACAAAATAAAACAAAGCATATATATAACATGTCAAAGCACCTATCACTACTGATGTGCAAAATTCCACACATCATATGTTGATAACCACCGACATCATATGTGTAAGTACTTACTACTATGCATAGATAATATCAACAAATAAATACATAGACACATCATATATGGGAAATATGCAACATACCACCAAAAGGGTGTGTGTGTGTGTGTGTATCATCCAAAAATATGTGTGTCGTGTACAAAAAAAGGTCGTCTAAGGTAATATACAAAATTCATAAGCCTTATGGAGGATACATTATACAAATGCTTTCCATAGGCACCATCCAATACATATACAAAATGGGGCTCACATCCCTATCTCAACATGAAATACAAAAAGTGTCTAAGCACTCAAGAGGCCTTGTGAGAATCTAGATCAATGGGACCCATAATAGATAATATATGTATGTCCTTGCTTATCGCCACCTCTGGATCAGGTCCTCGTGTCATTCTTGATTCTCGTCATGGCCTCTTCCTAGTAGAACACTTCATCTAGAACCCATTTTTGTCTACAACACAGTTGGGTCATGTTTTGGTTCATATTTATGAATTGTCAATACCCTTTTCATGTCCTTTACTACAGTTGGGTATATGTGCTATGTGTGAAAGAACTTTACTAGAACATGAATATATTCCACCTTCATCGACAATGATGAAAAAATATTATCACAAGTATTATCTTGAAAATGCCATATAGGAAACATTATCCCTCCATTTAACTTGCATTAAGCAATACTTCCCCCAATAAATGCATGGAATGACCATCATTTTTGCATTATAAGGACAAGAATACATCCTAAAATTCTAGTAATGTTGTGCCATCAACATTATTATTACAAATAATATGTAGTCCCCATGGGTAGCCATGCCATTGAAACCCATTTCATGATTTTGTGCCATGATTCCGCACCTCCACAAGCCCGAGGAATTTGTTCCACCATTTAAAATTTCCACCCCTACTTCATCAATTCATATATGCGCATTTACTTCCTCACCTTCAACAATTCATGCCACCAAATTCCTTGTAAAATGTTACGTTCCAAGATTCATAACCAACCCCTCATACCACAATGATCATGCCATGATTTGCAAAATATTCTTCATACCATCAACCCCATGAAGACACCAAATGGGTCACCTCCCTCCACAACAACCAATTCTATTGAGTTATTCTTGTAGGGAAAATCTGCATGGAATTGAATCATGAGGAACCCGTATTTACAATTTGCAAAACAACCTTCACTTCATTAAGGAAAAAGGTCCCTGAAACACTCAAAATTGTGGGAACTCTGTCCATCATCAAATTGATTCCCCAACTTACAAAAACCATGGGAATCCCACCCATCATCCAATTATTCCCTCGATATTCCCAAAACCATGGGGACCCTACCAATTATTATTTATGAACAAACGATTCCCCTACCCACTCAAGACCATGGGAATCACCTAATTCTTTTTGAAGAAACCCTCTGGCCACCTTTGATTGATGTAGTTGAATATCAATAACCCTGATATTATGAGTTTTGTCGATCACCAGTCTCTCCGTATTGTGTCTCCAACAAATTCCTTCATCTGCAGTTTTCCTCCCTCCATTACACTATGTCCCTCTATTTTGAATAAATGTTTTCTTTAGTTACACCCCATGTTTACATAATTCAGAGGAAGTTATGAGCCCCACACTTTTCACCCAGTCTTTTTCCAGGCCAGTCAGTCTCACAATTGGTTACAAAATAATATTGGTTTGCATGATAAGGCCCTCATCTTATCATGTACTTCATCTCTCATTGACATCAAGTCCTTATATTTTGAGATTCGCAGTGGTTACATTGGTACCTTGGGATCCCTTTCAATCACTACAATATATTTCCTTGAACTAAGTAGGGAGAGTTCTCATTTCTCCCTAAATTAGTGTTCTCCCATATTCTCGATGCAACACATCTATTACATAAGGGGGAGTCATACACTTTGAAGGTAGTAGTGTTCACATTTGGAAATAATTGTAGCAGCATATCTAGTATAGTGAAGTACCCTATTCAATATTTCACTAATATTCAGGTCCCCCACACCTGTGGGATTTTTATGGTTTACAACAGTCCTAGTTATTCAACACTAGTGACATCATTTTGAATATCATGTACTCTCACATGGATTGAAGTTTCTTTCTTCCATTTCCTAACAATTTTATGAGTTGACCCCTTGGTATCCTCATTTTGTATCCACTCCAAAAAATCTTCATGAGCATGAGTATGCCTACCTTAATTGTGTAAAATAAGACTCTTGGTTTGTAACAACTCTAAAATTCCATAATTTTTTTTGTTACAGAGTGTTTAGATCAATTTAATACCTAACCGGGATTCACATAGCTTCTAAGAATTATTATAAACCCTACATTCCAATATCAACCTAGGACTTATCCTATAGAGAAAATATATAAAACTGATACTTAACAACTCAATTATGATAACTCCATATATGATTCTTATAACACTATACTCTTATACAGGTTTTAAGTCTTATGATAAATTTACTTGTTTTCAAAACTTGATGTGTCATGCTAGTCTTGTCGTATGTTACAGTTTGTATGCTTAACTTGTATTTCCATAGGGATGGATTTGTCATGCTTTAACAGTGTAAACCCTCAACTTACAAACCCTATTTTGATGGAAGTGTTACAAGGGTATGGGTCTTACTTATCTTATGATATTTAATGCATTCTTTAACCTTGTATTAATGCAAGTGTTTGCAATGAACGATTATCCCCCCTTGCAATCCTAAACAACTAATGAGCCAAAAAGTACCAAAGGTGAGAAAATGAAAGACCAAAAGAAAGCAACAAGTTCACTATGCAATTATAGAAAGTGGGTAACTAAAATTTGATCAACGTGGAAGTAGGTAAAAAGGCTAAAGCACCCATGTCAAGGCTCGTGGTGCCATCTAGCTATAAAAAGGAGTTAAAAACCCAACGGAAAGCCAAAGAGTTTAATTGCATTGCGGTACTTATGAGGAAAGTTGAGGGATCTCGGCCCTTCCTGCAAAATTATGCACTCGGCCACACGACCTCTCTAATAACAATGAGAACGACTCCATCACTACATTGTCTCTGTTTCTCTTTGCCAAGGAAGTGGTTACCAAATCGTTAAAGAGTCACGGTCTTGACGCGCCACACCTTCCTTCATAGAGAAATCGGCATCGAGGGTAAGTTTTCTCCTTCATATCTATTTGTTTTTAAAAAGATGCAAAATGTTTTATAATTCGAAACTTCAAAACATTTTTAACCTTAAACCATTATTTGACTCGAAAGAGGTTTCGATGGAGTTGGGTTTGAATGAGCTCATGTTGAGGGTTCTGAGTGCTCAAGGGTCCTGGTAAGACCTATATGTCTTGAAAACCTACGGTCCTCGATGGTCTATGGTGTGAAATGCTAAATCAAAGATGGAACAAAGTTTTTTTTTGGTTTTTCGTTGTATGGGAGATACAAAGGTTTCTACGAGCGCATTCTATTTGATGGTAAACACTCTTGTGTTTTGCCTCTAGCACATTAATGGTAGAGATAAATGTTGTTTTTATATTCCTTTGGGTTAAGATAGGGTTTAAATAGAGTTAATATTTTTTAATTCCCCATTTTTATTTACAGACCATGGAATATGTTTGGGAAGTTGTATTATGGTCATTTGAACCTATTACTGTAAAATTTTGTCAAGGTTTATAAACAATACAGTACTGCAATTTTCCATTTTCTACTTTGTTTTAATCCTTCGAATATCTCAGTACTAATCTGTATAAATAATATATTGTTTAATATTATGTGAAAGAAATTATGTTGGCCTGTTTACGATTACTACATCCATGTTTATGTTAAAAAAATGTGATTCTAGTTTTTAAAACGTTTACGGCCCATTCTAGTTTTCAAAATTGTTACGAAGTTTTCTTGTTGATGATAAATTTGAACTTATATATGGTTATTTCGCTACAGGTTTTAGTTATTATATAAATTATTTGGAAACGTTTACCTTACAGGCCTCGAAACCTCAACCAGTGTTAAAATTCTTAGATAAGGAAGTTTATTTGATTTTACGATTAAAATGAATCTATCACTTTGTTATTTGTAAAATGTGAACCCTAATTCATTTTTTGAAACTGATAAGCCTTTTGGATGAATGAAATTGATACTGAATAATTATTATTATTCATAGGTATTTTCATTTTTACGGGTTTTGATCCCTTGACTGGAAAACATGGCATCTCAAATATAGTTTTTTTGTTTGCTGGGAGGTTATAATTTATAAGTTTTAGGGATTCACTCTATTTAAATATGGAAATCTCTAAGTGTAAAAATAATTCATTTTTTGGTTAAAAACAGCAATAACTCTGTTTAACCTCTTGGTTAAAAACCACAATAACTACGTGGATTTTTCTTCGATGTCCATTTGAGTGATAAGAACAAAAAGATCCTAACCACCCAGAATGCATTCAAGACTCATGAAATATTTATTGCCTCCAAGAATTCAAATTTGTCTCTTGACACACTTGGGTTCATTGAATGGCCCCCCTTTGTGTTCTTTGGAGATATATCATGGATCAATGGGTTCACATTTGGATCTTATTATTTCTCGGCCACCTATTGTCCTATAAAAGGAATCCATGGGAATTGATATTGTAAGAAGAAATCAGAGAAATGTTATTCTACTTTAATTGTGATTGATCTCCCTTAAAACTCACCTCTTCCCTCTTGTTATCATATTCCAATCTCCCTTACCACCTTCCTCCAAGAGGAAAGTCTTCATTGCATTTGTTCTTCAAGTTAATTAGCATCTAGTCTGGACTAAATAGACCTCCCTTACCACCTTCCTCCATTGGAGCTCACATATCGTAGGTGTTTTACATGCTTGACCATTGGGCAATACAAAAGTGGTTTGAAATCTATTGATTGTTGGAGTTTGCATTACTACCCCTTTGTTATTTGTTTTATTTTCTTTCATTTTCTTCAAATTTTTTTTATTTTTTGTCACTAACGAACACTTGTAGGATCACTCAAATCACTCCCCCTATCCTAGAGGCACCTAATAATGAATCCTTATTGCAGTCTACAAGGCTTTGTGCCTCACCAAGTGGGAATTATTCACCCTTGTGCATTCTTTTTCACAACAAACTATATATTAATTGTCACTATGGAGGGTAAACACTCATTAACAAAGAAAACCAACTACTATAATCGAGCAAGAAATGCGAAAGGTTCTTTATTTCTCTCTTATTGTATCAAAACAACATAGTTTTACACAGTTGTGGTTTTTTCTTATCTATTTTCTTTATCAATCCATTTCCTTTCTATCCCATGAATAGAACCATCATCTATTTCAAATACACCATTATTGTTAATTGTATGTTAGAGTGAGATATTTATGATAGTGGGTTGGCGAATTAACTCCATGAGGTGTCAATTTACATCGATAAACCATAATGGGAGGACATGTAGAATTGATACATCATCATCTCTTTATTTTACTTTGTTCCCTAGAACCTATGTGATGAGGGGAGCCAACTTCTATATTTATATGAGCTTGCATGACTTTTGAGGCTTCTTCCACATGAGTCATGGGAGTATTATATGATCTTCCCAACAAATTTTAGGAAGGTTCCTACAATGATTGAACACTGCATGGTATCCCATATAAAATACTTGTAGAACTAAGAATTGATTATCTTTTATGAGTTATAGTTGGTCTGGGAGTTTTTTTTTCTATGATGCCTAAAATTTCACAAAGGAGTGAAATTAGGGTGACAATAATGATAATAAATTGGTGTTAGGAAAGGGATACGATATATTCCCTACACTTAATGTTGAATATTTATGCGAATGCCAAGTACTTTGAGGGAAAATACTCACGTTGTATTGTCATTCTCTAGGAGTTTGAGTTGGAATTTTCCAAAAATAGTTCTAATAAGTCTCTCATCTTCCCTGAGATTATGTGTTACCTTCCTCATATTACTAATGAGAAAGATCCCACTGATTCATTTCTTGATGAATCCTTGTTCCCCATTAGTGCGTCTGACCCCTGGTATAAAGATCTCATTCTCTATCTCCAGATACAATGATATCAACCTAACGCAACTCGGCATGAACATCATTGTATTCACCACCAATCCAAGTACTATCTCATTATCAATGATACCTTATACTTCCCTGGCATTGACACCATATTACTATGTTGTCTCACTCATGAAGAATCTAAGAATGTTCTAAATGATTTCCATTCTGGAGCCCATGGCATTCATCTCTCTGGGTTGGCTACTTCCCGTAAGATCGTATGTGTTGGGTATATTTGGCCTTTAATATTTATAGATTACATTGAACCTGTCAAAAAGTGCCCTCCTTGTCAATTATTCAAATAAAAAAAGAACACCCATCTGACCCTGCTACATCCTGTCATATTAGTTGTCCTTTTTGAAAAATGGGGCATAGATTTTGTGCATTGTAGACCTACCTCAGGTGGGGGTCATGGATACATCATTGTGGCCATAGATTACTTCACTAAATAGGATGAGGCTATGGCTAAGTATGTCGTATATAGAAATACAATTGCTCTTTTTCTATTTAACCATAGTATTTCTAGATTCAAGATCCCTAGGGCCATTATCACTGATCACAGGTCACATTTTCATAATAAAATGATGGCGGAATTAATTGCAAAATTAGGGTTTCATCATGAAAAATATACACCTTACTATCCACAAGCCAATGGCTAGGTTGAAGCAACCAATAAAGTCTTAAAAACTATGCTTCAGTAAATGGTAGGATAAGCTAAGTCTAATTAGAATTTGTAATTTTTTTCAGTGTGATTTTGTTAGGGTCCCTCCACCAACAATCTCGCAAAGTATCATGCTGTGATTGGATTGTTTATGGAATCCTTGGATAATGATGTAAGATAAAGTAGGGTTTACTTAGAATCGAAGTTGGTAGTACATGAGTTAAACCGAGTCTACACCATTTGAAACCCCCTAATACTTTGTACATTCCGAAGAGTAAGGATTTTAGAAAGGTCTTTTGAGAAAATCTCTTATCAAAATATCTCAAGACATTAAAACGCTGTGGCAGATTCCTTAGCAAATTCTATCTTAGATTGGTATATTTCTCATAGTTAAATTCATTTTACCATAAAAATTAATTTGATTCATAGTGGGTATTCATTCACACATCATATTTTGCACACACATATGTAAATAATTGTTTTCATATATATATAAAAGGTAAAGCTGAGATACAAAAAGGACCGAAGCATCAGGCTTTCAGATCACCCAAATTTTGGGACTACCATAGTTTAAAAATACATATACATAGGGACAAAAATTGAAGCTTCAAATATTTTAATGTAAATACAATACAAAAATGAGGGAGCCACTATAGGCTAATCCTTGTTCTCCTGGTAGCACATCACGGCCCGAGCCACTTGACGTAGTAGACTTCTAAAATGACCTGAAACCCTTGTAGTATGGAGCTGGTACCACCTAGGTAAAGCACCAATGGAGATATCGGGAATCCCCATAGTCAAGTGTTGTAGGTTATCCTCAATATCCTCGAGCTGCCCATCCACCTCTTTGCGCCAGATCACCATCTCTCTGAATTATCCTCGCCTCTCTATAGGAGAGGCTCCAACTACATGAGAAGGCCCTATATGTGCACAAGACATTTTCATACATCTCAGTATTACATCATAAAAATCAAATATAAAATTGAAAATAGAGAAAAAACATGGATAATGGTACCTTTCTTACTTCGATCATCCCGTTGATCCCCATTTGGGAGTGGAAGGTTAGGATCATCTCTAAATTTGATCCCTACATAGGCATAATCCTTTACAGTCAAAATGTGGCTTCTCAGCCAATGAAAGAAGGACAGCCCAAAGGTAATTCTGGGGCCTCCACCACCACCATGGCATGCCATGGAAACCACCCACCTACTCACTTGAGGATCCTCGACATCCAAATTGTTGAGTGGAGCTTGAGGTCTTATCAGTGGTACCCTCTCTAGAATGAAATATACTACTATCGCCCTGTAGATGAAATGCTTCAGCTCCGCTCTCCTTCATTTGGTGAACTCGTCCTTCAAACTAACCCGTAAACCCTCGCTCTAGTTGAAGATCATAGGAGCCATGCAATCTATGGCATACATCATGTGTGCCCATGTAGTCTAGTGAGACAATCTGGTGCCTGCAACCTTCTCAATGGTGAAGGCCATGGTACTCAAAGGCCTACCTATTATATTCTTGCTGATAATTTTCCCACCTACTGAATGATTCCCTATCGAGCAATGGTCATCGATCAGGTCATATTTGGATTTCTCACCACCTCGGGTCACTGTCAATATTACTGGTATTCTACTACGAGATAGACTGGTTAATAAATAGATGTCCTCTACATATATTGTCAGAGTATGAGTTCCGGCCACAAACTACTGCTAATATGGATCCCACATATGAACCATGTTCTCTAGCAAACGCACATATGCTCTCATTCCTAGTATCCTAAATAATTTAAGAATCCCACAATCACAGATGACATTGAAAGTCACAAGGTCATTACTTGCTTGTAGGCCATTCAATTCATGTTGTCTCTCCTTCCATATAACCATCTTGTGAATAGTGTTTCCTACAAAAAACAATTAAACATCTATCAAAAGCAAGATGGAATCATTGAAAAGAGAAAAAACAACATGTGGTTGAATATTTGTCAATTTTTTTGGATGCCCTGGCCACTCGCACACTGTCTCGAGGAGAACAGAGAACTGATGCCTTACCCCTTGTTGAAAGATCTCCCTCAGCATCCTTTCCTCTTTTGAGATGTGCATCAGCACACCTCCTGAAGGGGAAAAAGGAACCAACTTGAATGTGATTTGTCCCCTTCAGAATTTTCCCAAAAAACATAAAAAATGATCCTAAAAACAAAAATTGCACCATGAAAAATGAAGGAATAAGGGTTAGCTCCCACCTGGTCCAAGTGGTTCGAGTAGAGACGATCCAGAACTCCCTAAATCTTCATTTGAAAATTAGTCTATTTTCACCAATTTCACTCTTCTATTATGGTACAAATCACAATGGTAAGAATTTTCACTATTTACCACATTTTATAGCAAATTTTTGTTTTTCTTTTAAATAATAAATCAAAATATTATAATTTTTTTGGGTTTTACCATTCATTTTTATAGTTTTTATAGTAAATTGATCCTAACTTGATTTTTGAAGATTCTAGGTCACGTTTATGACACATTATGGCTATGTTACGATTTTCTTTTGTCTTTTTCACACTTTTTGCTAAGATGAAAAAATATCGAGCGTCATTCATACCTTTGACAAGCCCGTTATAATCTAGTGAAAGTGTATCGAGTACATTTTTCTTCTTTTTCAAACTTATTAAAATTGGTTTAGAGAGATTAAACCAATTTTAATAAGTTTGAAAAAGAAGAAAAATCATAGAAAAAGGACCTTTTGGAGTCTCCCTTTGTCTTCGTTTAGACTCTCTAAACATGAATGATACCAAGTTAACTTTAAATAAACTTGTTAAATTAAACACTAAGAGACCCTATTTTGCAAATGAACCTATCCTTTTTGAGCTTCGTAAAACATATGAGAGTGGACTCATCTTTTGATGAGCTACAACGAGTGTTTGTTACCCTCTTTGAAATCATAAAAATGAAAAGAGGCACTCATCCTTCATGATGGGAAAATTAAGGGAATGGGGAATATGTTTTCATTTGTATCAATGGTATCTCACTGTCCACCTTTGAACATGGCACCCGTCTACATTTTCATTTTCAAATAGTTGGGTATTCAACTTCTCTCTGAGTCGATCCACTTTCATGAGTCACCTAACTCCTTTGATTCAATTCAAAGAATACGTCACCATATCCTTGCATTACAATTGGTTTCTGTCTAGTCAAGTCAATGTTTCCAAGTCATTTGTCATGCCACAATTTTTTCAAAGGGTGGTCTCTTTTGTAATCCACCTCATCAGTAAATATGACCTTCCTAGAAAGTCGGTCATATATGGGCCAGTTTCACAGTTGTTTCATCACTTCAAAGTCAACTTTTTTTCCATGTTTTATGTCAAAGATGGGGGCAACATCATGTCCATCCTTCGACAAGTCTTGTCAACTCCAGCACATCATTTGGTAATTAGACTTAGAAACCAAGTCAATTACCTTGAAGCCTGCATGCCTCAATAGCAAGTTTTCTCGCTTTCAATAGTAGGTTTTCATTAATGAACTCTGATCGTTGTAGAAGTGTCAATAAAGGTTTGACTTCAAAACCTTTATTCACACTTGGGAGAATGCACTAAGATACTTTGGGGGTCATTGAAATCAATGGTGATTTCCCTCGCACTTGTTAATAGTATACATCAATAACTAGTAATCAAGTGGTTTCTACTATGTTTGACATTAAGACATATATTCTCATATCTAGAATCGTATCGTTTGGGGATTGGAATGAATGCCCTGAGTGGTTAGGCATTCATCTCAATAACTTCCTATCCTCAGGTTGCAACAAAGGATTATTTTAAGTCATGACACATATCCACATTGTATGTTTGGTGGTTGTGTCTAGTATTGAGTTATGGTAACATGGACCTACTTTGTATTTTCCATAGCCATGTTCTTATTTCATCGTTATTGATCATGGATCTACAATGTATTGTTGGTATCCATGACATAGTCATCCTCATGGATCTACAATGTATCGGTTTGCAGCCATGACTGAGTCAAATAAGTTAGTTACTGATCTTATATCAGTTATTAGCTCATCTCTCTTTGCCTCAGATATGAGATTGATTTCTAACAAAATATTTTACGTATCACATCCTTATAGCTTCATACTTTGGGGGGGATTTCTGTTGCACCTGAAATATACATTGATGCTTGAAAACATTCCAAGCACTTGGTCAAGAATTCTTTTGGACAATTTTTTCCACTCTTAAGTTGGTTGGCGCACTTTCCCTCTTATGATAGAGCGCTAGAGAGGCTTGGCACACCTTGTCCACTGGCATTAGGTGACATCGATTCCTTTACCCTATTTACAAATACCACCGACGCATATACCTTCTCTGCAAGAAGCACCAACAAAGTTAAAAAAGAAAACAAAGGAAGTTTCGAGAAGCTTCCAAGTGAAAGCTCTCATGGAGGATGTTCCTATCTATTAGGGAGAGTTGACATTCGACCTCCTAGCCAATAGGGACCATCCCCTATCCTCTTCCCAAAATATCTCATGCCATATGAGCCTCCCTTGTCCTATAAAAGAAGGCTTCATAGATTATGTGAGGAGGGACCAAGGAGAGAATCCTTATGTTGTTCGATTGAAGTCTGGTATTGAAGCAAAGTTGAGTGAGTGTTGTGAGAAAAGAGCTTTGTGTGAGTGTGTTCAAGACCTTGCGGAGACAAAGATATTGACATAAATTATTTGGTTGTACCTTTCTCTTTCATTTGATTAATACAAAAGTGTTTTCCTTTCCCATATATGATTTGTTTGAATGACAGTCATTTATTATTAGATTCGGTGATCACTAATATGGATTGTTGATCTATCTTGTGACTCTTATCTTTTTGTCTTGTTTTTTGATATTTCTTTGCAGGTAGTATAGATCACATGAAGAACAATGAAACAAAGACCAGAACATTTGGATCTAAGATAAAAGAGTCATTTTATTCAAGTATATTAACCATCTAGGGGAAGGATATACTGTTGTGGTTTTTTGTTCTAGACTTGTACCATAAAGGCTAGAGGAAAAAGCAGTGTCTGCAGTGGTTGAAGAATCCCTACAAAAAATAATATAGGGTGAAAAGTGAGGGACTTTGGTTGTATCACTTGCTTCTAGAACTTATGGGCTATGCATGGGCCCCAAACTATGACATAGGTCATGCGGGACAAATACTTTGGTGTATAAGTAGGATATGGGCACCGATTAAAGGTTATGTTGCGCACCATGCATGGGTCTCATGGCCTTATCCATGATTGGAGGACAAAATCTGTGTACTTAGACCCAAGAATATTTCTTCAAGGAATTATGGGAAATGAAAGATCTCTAGACACCAAATAGGCCTGAAAGAAGGAATTTAAGATGCATGGCCTTGTTAGGGATCTCTAGGGATTACTTATAGATAACACAATTTAAGATAACACAAATTATCATAATTTTGAATCTTAACTCTTTTCAATAAAATGTTGTGATGCTGATCGAAAGAGGGATAGTAAATGCATGCATGCCATATATGGTGGGTAATTTATTTGATTTACATTTTTTTTGTATAAGATTGCATTTATCATAAAATACTCCATTAAAAAGTATATTTCAAGTAGAATTCATAATACATATAGCATCACATTCACCTGAACCATGAATGAATGACATTCATCATGAACAATGAACATTGACCTAATCAAAATCATCATGAGCGATGTAACAATCATAATATATAACATCAAATCCATATCAATAATGTATTAAACAATTTTCATATACTTCAAATGAAATTCATGTATTTGTATTGGAAATAGGTCCAAATATATATTTTTATAGAAAATGGAACACTATTCCCAATACATATAAAGGATCGTCCTTTGCTCCACTAGTTGTCATGGATCTTGTCCTTGACTAGTGGGGCTGGAAGGACTTACACCTGATAGTCCTCCCTATTTCTTTGATGGCTCATGCCTGGATGATGCCACACATGTACTATGTTGCAGTACACGATGTGTAGGTTGTGATATGGGAATGACTAGCTTATGTAGGAAATCCAATAACTGAGGTGTTTGTGTGTCGGGGGGAGGGGGGGCGGGGTCGGGGGGGTGCTAGGTGGGGGGTTAGGTGCATGCTTATGAAAAGGTGGCCCTCTCATTGGGTTATGCCTAACGATGCATCGATCTTGGGTAGATCCAAGTCCAACCCCATGAAAATCACCAATGTCAAAGTAGTTGATGTGTAGACCCATCACGAACTCATGATAAAGTTTCTGAAGAAAATATAGCGGAACCTTCTTATTGTTGCAAGGAGGTTTTTTGAAAAACATAAAACATCAACTCATCTCATTTTTTTCCATGGTTCATATGCGCACCAATCCATGAAAATGATCCTTTTTCATGGATTAGGGGGTAGGTTGGTCTTGGGGTCGATGAAAAGAGTAACTAGAGTATGTTTTGAGATGCTCAAATCTTTAATTTTTTCTTATTGAGAATAGTGGAATAATACTATTTCATCCCCACCTTATACTCTGTTATGCTCAATATATGAGCATGAGCATTGTCAAATGAGGCAATGATCTTGTTAAGGGATGTGGCTAAGGAAATTCTTCATGGTTCCCTAATGGTTCTAATCTTTTGAACTAAGGTTTGTAACTCATTTCAGTGTTAGTTAATTTGGATTTTGTGGTTGGGTTCTCCTCAGGGTTAATGTTTACTTCATGATTAGGTTCAGGGTTTTGTGTGCTTGGGTTGTCCTCCAGATTGTTTGTTTAGGGTTTTGGCTCCTAGTTTCTGACCATTGTCATGGAGAGGGAATCTAAAATTAAAAAAATGTTTTGCTTAAGTTTGGTTTCATTTTTTTTAAATGTTTAGAATGTAAATGTTTTATTAAATGATTTAAAAAACAAATAAAAATGAAAATTTATGGATGTAATCCTACCTGGATGATGCATTGGAGGCTCGTTGGAGGCGTGGGAAGTGGAGGGGTGCACACACATTCCTTTTCTTAGCTCTTTGGATGCAATACGACCAACCAAATCGAGGTAGAATGGGGACAAAATGGACCTCTACCAATTTTTTAATATATAGAGGAGTGCAGGCATGCTATTATCGTGTGCGCTTTAGTACCATGTGCACGTTAGTAACATGTGTGTACTTTATGCCAACATGGATGCTTCAATGGAGGTTCAACAATTACCAAACCAAGAGCATGTCCACACTACTAATCTTTGGTGCTCAAGTGCTCTTGTTGCATCAGTTTTGGGTACCATCCTTGTATGAGTACCTTCCATTTATAATTCTAATCATCATAAAGGTTGGACTATTTTCTTAAGTGGACAAAAAAGTCACAAACCAAGTAACTAAAACCGTGCTACACATAAATGGTTTTGTTGACACATAGGCATAAGGAGGGTAGAGTATTGATTACTACCCCATAGAGTGGATATATCTCTAGATTAGTAAGTAGAAGGTGAAGAAGACTTTTGGAGGAATACATGTGGAGCATAGAATAAAATGGATCTCCAACGAGCTGGGGACCCAAACCCAATCCTCATGTAATCAAATGCATGGAGGAAGTTGACTAGATGACCATGGGTCATAATTGTTAACCTTGATATATCTCTACATTAGCAAGTAGAAGGTGAAGAAGAGTTTTGGAGGAATAAATGTGGAGCAAAGAACAAAATGGGTCTCCAATGGGGTGAGGACCCATTCCCAATCCTTAAATAATCATATGCATGGAGGAAGTTGACTAGATGACCATGGGTCATAATTGTTAACCTTCATTGGATGGGTTGCTTTCATGAGTTACCTTTATTATTTATATATAAATATTACATTATTAAGATATTGATATTATATTATTATAATAATATAATTTTTTTTATAAATAGTTATAAAAATAAATTTTTAATATTTCTTAATTAATTTTTTAATATTTTTTAATTGATTTTTTATTTTAAAAGAGAAAGATAGAAGACCACATTATTAAAGGGAGTGAGCTAAACTCTAAACCATTTAGATATTTACTTGCTAAAATTGCTCTCACATAATTTTTTTTTACTAAAATTAGGATTTTAGTAAAAATATTGGCCAAAAATAGGTACAAAGAGTAAAAAAAAAAGAAAAGAAAAAAGAGAAAAAATAAAAGAGTTTAAACATTTAGCCATTTGTTTATACAAGTAGTTAAAGTTTTGGAAAGAAAATTAATATTTTTCATCCCAACAAAATAAAAACAAATTTATTATTATATTATATTATTTAAAATAATAAACAACTTGGAGAGTCAGAAGCCCATCTCCATACAGGTAGTTAAGATTTTGAACTATCGCAAACCCTAATTTGGTGAAATAATTAAACGTTTGGATAATCCGATCATTAAAATAATTAAGATGTGGCTATTATACTATATTTTAGCCTTGAACAATCAAAGTTGTTAAGATTTGGTCCGCATTTCAATATTACAACTTTGTATTTATGCCACTAAGCTGTAGGTACCAATATCGTGAAAGTATCTCTCTGTTTCTGATCAGTATACCCTTTATCTTAATCTTCATTGCCAACGATTTGTACTGGAAACATCAATTTTAGGTTTGCGAAGATGTGGAAATCGGGGTTAGCCGTTTATACTGTTTGCTTTCTTCTGTGTTTTCTGTTGGGATCTGCCATAGCTAAAGATGGTAAGCTTCATCTGTATACAAACTATTCGTACATGTGTTTTCGGCTAGACCTATGCAATTAGTTTTGCTTAGTTTTGACTATGTTACAGTTACCTGTGTTTGTTCTGTTAGTATGTTTGGTTTTCCTGATGGTGGAACTTGTTGTTTCAAATTGCTTTGAAGGTCTGGTTCTCAACGGAAATTTCGAGGAGGCTCCTCAAAGTTGGGCTGTCGTAGGAGGCGTGATTATTGGCCAGGACCTGTTACCCAAGTGGAAGATCGGTGGACTTGTAGAATACATTTCGTCGGGAGAGCAACGCAACCAAATGCTACTCGTTGTTCCAGATGATGGGTATGCTGTAAGGCTCGGAAATCGTGGGATGATATCCCAGCTGATCCAAGGCCTGAAAAAGGGATCATTTTACTCACTCAGCTTCAGCGTGGCCAAGACCTGCACAAAGCCAGAAAATTTGAATGTGAGCATTTTACCATATTCTCAAGTTTTGCCCATGAAGACAGTTTATGACAGCAGTGGCTGGGATACATACGCTTGGGGATTCAAAGCTGTTGCTGCGGCTCAAGAGGTTGTGCTCCAGAATCCGGATCAGGATTACGATACTCCCAGTTGCGGGCCACTCATTGATGCTGTAGCAATCAGGAAGATAATCCCATCCAGATTGAAAGCCGTAAAAGGTGAGCTCATAATGGTTTTAACTTTTAAGTTGTGTTTCAATTCGATTTTCCTTTTGAGATCTCTGGATTGAGAGATCTCCGTCAAAGTAACAGTAAAGGACTTTTCTCCTGCGACAGATTTTGTTATGAATTTCGCAAGAATTTTAGGAAAGTTTTTAGATGTTTGACCTAATTCTAAATCCATACAAGTATATTCAAACTGAAGCCGGAATCAATTGAAACATCCCCAGACAATATAATAAACTTTGTGCGAGGATTTTTATATCAATTTATGATATTTTTGTGATTGGGTCTACCAGAATCTAAATTCCTTGATATGAATGTATAATGATCTAATTTTAGGTTTTGATTGTTTGTGTAGGTAATTTGGTAACCAATGGAAACTTTGAAGATGGTCCACGCGATTTTCTCAACGGTACCAATGGTATCCTTCTTCCCCCTTCCGTTTTGGACCATTCTCCTCTACCCGGCTGGACCATCGAGTCCAACAAGCCCTCCAAGTACATAGACTCTACCCACTTCAGCGTTCCGCAGGGTCGTGGGGCCGTTGAGCTACTCTCCGGCCTGGGAAGCCTCGTCTCACAGACAGTGGACACAGCCCCCGGAAAGTCCTACCGTTTGAGCTTTGCGGTGGGAGATGGGAAGAATGCATGCAAAGGACCCATGACGGTGCAAGCCAATGCTGGCAACAAGACCTTTAGGATACACTACGAATCGAAGGGCACCGGAGGCTTCAAGATTGCCAGGTTCGTGTTCACAGCGATTTTACCAACAACTCGCATAGCGTTCATGAGTTTGTCCTACATGAAGAGTGATAACTCCGGTTCTCTGTGCGGACCAGTAGTGGACCACGTTCAAGTAGTCGCTCTGTAAATCTTAGATATCTGTAACTATATATTTCTATGTTGTATATGCTATGATGCTATAGACCTGATAAGGATTTCGGTGCTGCTGTGAGAGGTGATGACCCTTTTGCCATTCCACTCCACCGAATGCAAGGTCATCTTTTGTATTTAATCAAGCTTTGTGGAATAACGGTTTCGGTGCTGGAGTGAGAGGTTATGACCTTTTTGCCATTCCCCTCCACCGAACGCAAGGTCATCTTTTGTATTTAATCAAGCTTTGTGGAATTATATTGAACACTATAGATCTCACATGTCAGGTTACATGAGCATAACAGTTATATTGGAATTTGGTGGTTAGCAGAAGTGTTTTCACTGTCAATAATGTATTTAAAACGCATTATAAATATACAAAATACTTTGCTCATATAAATTCTTTTAAAATCTCCTACCACAGGAATGTAACAAAAGTCTCAACCCATTGAAAGAAATGGTCATGTTATATCCTATTACAGGATTTTCAACAAATTTAAAGAGCTTTGCTAATATAAATTCTTTTAAAAACTCCTATCTCATAAATGTCACAAAAGTCTCAACCCATTGAAAGAGATGTGCATGTAATATCCTATTACAAGATTCTCAAAAGTCTCAGCACATTGAAAGAGATGGTCATGTTATATCTTATTACAAGAGTCTTAATAAATTAAAAAACCTCTCAACCAATTTAAAGACTTGGGCATGTAAAAGTCTCAACGCACGGAAAGAGATAGTCATGTTATATCCTATTACAAGAATCTCAATAAGTTGAAAGACTTTGGCATGTTAGAGATGGTCATGTTATAGCTTATGACAAAATCTCAACAAATTGAAAGAACTGCCATGTAAAAGTCTCAACACATTGAAACAGATGGTCATGTTATATCCTATTACAAGTGTCTCAACAAATTGAAAGACGTGGGCATGTTATATCCTTTTGGGTTGTGTTGTGATCCATGTGAGGGATTATGTCCAAATCGACAAATTTAGTAGAAGATTTCATACTTTTTTGGAATAGGTGGTTCTATCTAAGATAAGATGGTTGTATTTTTTTTCTTTCTCTATATATATTTTTTCTAAAATGATGTTGATATAAAAAATTATAAAAAAATTATTGTTTATTTTTATATATATAGATGTTAAATATTTATTTCTGGTTACTTTTGGTTTATCATTGTTATATAGGTGATATATCATCCTTTTCATTCCTCACTTTTCTCCATCCAATCATTCTTTGACTTGTTTTTATTGTATATTATTGGGCTAGGTGTTTAGCTTAAAAACTTTAATGGTTTATTAAGAATACATATTGTTACATAGATTTCAATATAAGGTCAAAACTAACAAAGTGATAAATGGACGTGATTTCCAAATTTCAACATACTATTTTTAGTATCCACTAATTACCCTTATACAAATTCTAGTGATGCAATTACTCAAAGCTCAACTTTTTAAATGTTGCAAGAATTTCAACATCATTTGTAATACATTGAGATTTAATAAATTGTTATTAAATTTTTTTAGAATATTTTATTTTATTATTTTAAATACTTTTGACAAAAAGTAAAAAATAAAACAAATTTAATGGATTATTCTTTTATTAATAAAAGATACTGGAGGAGACATAAATGAAATAGTTGTTGAAGAGTGTTTGCTGACCCACAATAGGAAAAGACAAGTGGGTGTAGTTGCTGAGTGAGAACTCAAGGTGCAGAAGACATCTTCCCCAAAATCAGTCACAACTCTTTGTTGAGTGCTAAAGAGTAAGAGGTTCATAAATGAGCCAAGCCCTAGGAAAAATACTATATAATAGTATGTCCGTTAGCAAGCAAGAGGCTAGATTTGGATGGGGATTGAATCTAAGAATGCAAGAGATGACACATTAAGTGGGTTTTTCTCTTGTGTTTCGGCGAACAAGCTCACGGGTTCTAGAGCAAGTACATTGGCTACTCTAGGAGTTGGTTGGGAGGAAGGGCTATTCCATTTTTGTTTTCTTGATAGTGGTGCCAATTTCCTTGTCTTATTTCCTAACTGATTAGAACTAGTTACAACATAATGTCTATCTATCTTAACTTAGAAATGTAGCTATTTCCATTTAAGCAGAAATGTATTATGCATCTGTATAGGATGATGATCTAATATGTTTTCAAAACTAGACTTTATTTTATGCTATTATATTCATGCCTGTAAATACTAGATTTAGTTTTTAATGTATATCTGATTGGGCATCCATACCGGAATCGAATATGTCTAATGAGGTATGTTATATAAACAACTAGTATATTGAAAACCAAAGTTGTTGAAACACCTAGATAAATGCTATAGAGTAAGTTTGCTTATTTTACAACACAGTGTTTAAATAAAGTTATTTAGAGACCATAATCGTACTAAGGAATACTATAACATTAGTTAAAATACTGAGGGAACCCATTTAATAAAATCACAAAGATTTAGCTAGATCTAATTAAACCAAACAACAACAATTAAAATAATTATTTGCAATAATATGAAGGAATATGAGTAACAAGGATGATACATCTTAAAAACTAACAAATGAATGATACAGTTAAATCTTCTACTATATAAACAAATAATCAATTTACTCGAATGAGGATAAGAGTGGGAAGGCTTCCTTAGATTATAAATTATTAAAATACATCCCATTTCATAAACCTCTGTTACAAGTCAAACACTCTTTAAACAATTAAAAATATGTAAATGTGCAATATATGAAACTATACCAAGTAATTAAAATCCCCAAAGTTATCCAAGTCATGCACTAACTAGTAGACCCTAATTGAGTCAAGGGTATCGATTTTAAAGCTTGGATCCACCTCCATGATTTGTTGTTAGATCGCATAGCTCAGAGCATAAACCTCTATCATTTATTGACAAAAAAAATCAAATCAACAACATACCAATCAACGAATCAATTGAATTTATTATGAGGAAATAAGACCATCGTCAATGCCACCCTCAATGAAATCGAAACTAGTAACATAAGCCATCATTCAACCCATTACTAAATCTTCTAAGATCTATTCCAAGATCATGTTTGGCTAGTTATTTCATATGGGTATTGGACCCGTGGTAAATAAATATCTTCAATACTACATCTTTCCAAATCGAACGCCCCATCTATTCTCTAAAGCAATGAATCTACCCAAATCGAATGTATGGCAGTAAGACTGTTGAAGGATGGAAACCATTGAAAAAGAAAAGAAACATACAAGTATATTTTATAACCATGAAGTAATTTTTATGACAGACGATTCCAGAAATTTCATAGAAGTTGCAAGACCCTATGGGTCGCATTAAGATTTATAAACATTAAAAAATATCTAATGTTAAACAACAACTATGCGATCCTTGTGGCTATAAGACCATCAATGATGGCATCCACCATATTTTAAAAACCCTAACATTTAAATTTATAGTTAACCTAAGTAGTGGTAAGGCCACATGCGATGGCACCCACAATACCTTCTTAATCCATAAACAAGTAACTACACCGAAAACAAGTTTAAAAATAAATACTAGAACAAAGAAGGGCTCTGATGCCTTTGTCCATTAAATTATAAATCCCTGAAGGTTGACTCAAAAAAATAAACCCATTGACTTATCTTGCAAGGAAGGCATAATCTTGAACCCTCTGCACGATTCCAAGACTCCTCCAAGAGCCACCTGCATGAGAAATACACTGAACTATTAATAAGCATAATGATTCAACTTTTAAATAACAGAGTAAGGTTTCGAGGTTTTTCTTATCTTGGCATTCTAACATGCAGGCCTTATTAGAATTAATGTGCCATTGATCTTCATGCAATGAGTTTCATTAGATTTAATTATTATGAAGTGTAAAAGGAATGAATAATACCCACTGAACAAAACAAATCTCATAGGAAACATAAAAGTATTTATTATTATAATTACAGTATAAACTTTATTAACCCCAGCAGTATACAACAGTGTTACATAAAGGATATTGTGAATCATGTGGATAAAATTCGAATCACCAACTCATTTTGAGTGCAGGACTGACTAGGAGTGTATAAATCACTATCAAAGCTAACTAGCTAAGCTCCAGTTGTCTAATTTAGTCTCTCAATCAGTTATAATCAGCTAAACTAGTCTAACTGATGTGATATGTGAGAATAGGAGCCTTCTCACATGCATCCATGCAAGACTAGCACTAACTGAACTATAGGACATCTAACTGAATGTAACTGAAGCACAACTAAGCTTGACTAGTCACCAAAATCCAACAACTGAAGGAGGTTGGTTTCGACACTCCCAGTGGCTCTTAAATTGTAGGGATTGTTCTAGGAGGCACATAAACTGATGCATGAATGTGCAATCAATTGCAGCTAGCCTCTTTCCATGTTCCCCACACTCTAGTGACTAGTACATGTGGCCCATTTAGTAAAGTGGACCCAATGGTACTAATGGACCCAATAATAACTAAATGATTTATAAGTTAGGAAAATATAATCTAATAGACCAATTTGGACAAGGGAGGATTATAAATACTAACAAACCCCCTTAATCCTAACTTGGAAAACTATGGTCCCTTGCAACAAGGCCAAAAAGTCACCCATATACAAATAAAAAAGACTTAAAAAATGTTGCTTAATAAACCGAGGAAATAGGGGAAAACCTAAAGGGAAATTCCCCACCTCAAAAAAAGTAGGAACATGAAGTTAGACACCATTTTTAGAAGAAAAGAAGTTTACTCCTTAGAAAACACTATGCCCAGTATGGTTCTTATGTATAGCAACATCCTAAGGCTTTGTATGTGAACCTATCATTGTCCTTATGAACTGATGGATGTTGTGTTTGTTTCTTCTGTATGGAAGAGGTAGATAATGATAAATTATCTTCTTATGTGGGCCAAGTGGCTGATCATTTGCTATCATCATGTAGCAATTTTCTAGAACCTTGTTGCACCACTCTGTAGGGAGCAAATCTATGTGAGAGAGAGAAACATGCTCATTCTAATACTAGGACCTAGTTCTCCTTCTGTCTTCTAGATTCCCAGCACCATCCCTAACTATAACACTGACCTTTTGAGCCCATCTAGGATTAGGCCTTAGGTTTGGAATGGTTGTTGGATCTCGATATCAGAATCTCATGAGGTTCAGCCTCAATACCAAGATCATGGTGACCTTGATCCTCTTCATTTGAATCTAAAACATGTAACAAATCATCATCATCAAAAGGTATTGGAAGAGTGGTTATACCTTCTTATGCTTCGTATGGTGGTGGATCACACAACTGATCTTCTTCAAACTGAACACTCCACTCAATGAGGCATTTCCTAGCTGTGACCTCCATCAAATTGTATGTTTTTGCACCTTCTACATATCCTAGCAGAATGCATTTGGTACTTTGGGATTGGAAGTCCTTTCTCTTATCAATGGGTATTCTAGGCCAAGCTTTGGAACCAAAAAATATCAAGTGAGAGACATTGGGATTATGCCCATGCAGTGCTTCGAATGGAGTGGGCCCAACCACTGATTTATAAGGAACTCGATTATGTAAGTATGAACCACAGTGTAGAACTTCTTCCCAAAGAGAAGGAGGAATATTCTTGGCATGAAGAATAAACATTGCCATCTCCTTCAGTGATATTTTTTCCTCTCAACCACACCATTATGTTGTGGTGTGTATAAAATTGAGTGTTCCATTCTAATCCCCTCTGATTCACAATAATGATGGAAATATCTTTTAATGTGCTCTCCTCCTTTATTAGATCTTATGGACTTGATCTTTTTAATGAAACTATTCTCAACCATAGCTTTAAAAGCTTTAAAATTTTCAAAAACTCCTAATTTTTGTTTCATGAAGTATATCTAGCACTACCTAGAACAATCATCAATAAAAGTGAGGAAATACCTGCAATCATTAATGGATGTTGTGGGCATTGGTCCTACTACATCACTATGTATCAAATCAAGTATAGAGGCAGCCCTATGTTCCTTCCCAACTTCATACCTCTTCTCTGGAATCTTACCTACCAAGCAACCAGAACAAACTCCATCGAAAGTTTGGATGAGAGGCAAACCTTCAACCATTTTATCATTGTGGAGGTGCTGGAGATATTTAAAATTGATATTCCCAAATCTCTCATCCCATATCTTACTGGTGTTGTTAGCATGAGTCAATAAAGTTGTAGGAGGTGAAACATGCAAAAAATGTGAGAAATCATAAGCCTTAGTATCATTATTAGCAATACCTTTTTCTATGAGCCTTCCAGTATATTTTTCTGTGATCTAAACCGAGTCTGAGTGGAATATAACTCTATTGGGAGAGATTGTATGGTTCATCTGATAAACAGACAACAAATTAGCTACAAGGGAGGGAAAATAGAGAACATTTTTGAACTCACCATGCTGGATTTTAACTGAACCTCTTCTTGTTGCTGGAATTTGGGGGTTATATCCCATGTGAATGCTCATCCCTTTTGATAGTGTGAGGGTAGAGAAATATTCCTTGGAAGAAACCATGTGGTCGAATGCTTGAGAATCAGTCAAGTAGGTTGTCAACTGAGTAAGGCTAACCTTCAGGGCATGGCACCTCTCATGATCTTTTGTCTATAGTCTATCATCAGACTTATTTGATTCATGTGAAAGAGAAACGTTGTTATGTTCAAGGAGGGAGGATATTTGGTCGATATTCTTCTTCATACAAGATATTTCAGGATGAAAACTCCTCATACAATAGGGACACTTAGTCTTTTCAAACTTTTTCCTTTTCTTGGAGCCCAAAGCTCATTTAGAAGACTTTTGACTCTCTTTAAGCTTCGAATAAGATGCTTTAGGATCCTTCCCCTTATGTCTCCCTTTAACTTGTGCATTGGTAGAGTTTGTCATCAGTAGAGCTTGGTTTTTGGAAATTCAGAGGACTCCCATCTAGACCAACTTTTCTTGCTCCTATATGAACGACTTGGCAAAGCAATCAAGTGAAGGAATAATCCAATAGGGAATGGAATATCTTCTCGAATGGAAGGTAGATAAAAATACAAAATACTCAGAACCAATTTTGTTGATTATGGAGAGCACAAGCTTCTTTCCCTTTCTCTTTATTCCACACTACTTACACTGGAGTGCAAGAGACTTGAATTTGGTAAAAAATTGTTGTATGGTTTCGAAACTATTGGGATACAATGATGTTAGCTTGTTATCTATAATGTGTCACAGGAGCTCATCTTGCTTTCCAAACAATAATTTGAGCTTCTCCAAATATTCTCTGGGAGTCCTCAATCCCTCAAGGTAAAAGAGGAGGTCTCTAGATATGTGAGCAGAAAGTAAGCCGGAGGATTCATCCAATCAGTTCAATAACTTGTTCTTCTTAGTAGGATGATGAGCTTCAATATCTCGACCCATTTTCATCCTATCTATTAGAATTTGAATTCCATTAAAATATTTAAGAAGAGAGTTCTGATAATGTTGCAACAATTGAATGGAGAATGAACATACAAACTAAGCAAAACAAACCACACAGCAAATAGACAAGTATTTCTTAGGAATTTATAGTATATTCATCATAATAATATCTAATGTACAATGTAGTTTACATAGGTATAATTCGAATGCATGAGTAATGAATTTGAATCCTCCAAGTGGATAAGACTGTATCTAATTGAATCTCTAACTCAAGGTGTCCCAATCAATATCGTAGTCCAAATAGACAAATTTCTGATGACCAATAACTCCAACAAGCACTAACAACTAGTTAACTCGTTGCAACTTACTGTGGTAGGTAGGAAAAGCGCTCCTCCCCATGCAACCATGCATTATCCATGCAATAGTAGCGCTAGCCTAACTGATTGTAACTGAGGGATAACTAAGACTAACTAGTGCTAACTCTAATTGACTAAAGTAGGTTGTTGTCGGGACTCCCAGTGGCTCCTAAAATGCAGGGATTGGTCTAGGAGACACCCTAACTTATGCTTGCACATGTAGTAAGTGGAAGTTAACCTCTACTAGTGTTCCCTACACTTTAATGACTGGTACATATTTCCTCATTGGGCTATGTGGACCCAATTACACTAGTGGAACCATTTAATTGATTTAGGTTCCTAAGTTAGGCTAATTAATCTAATAGAAAGTATGTATAAGGGAGGATTAATAATCCTAAAACCCCCCCTGAATCCTAACTTGGATAACTTATGGGCCCTAGTAACGAGACCATAGGTTACCCAATATACAATCTAAGAGAAATAATACAAATGAGGTAGGAAAACCTCTTGGGAAAACCCCCTCAATCTAGGAACTGAGAATCAAGACTTAATTCCCAAAAGAGACCTGAGAAAGGAAAATATATTTTTAGTAAAATACTTGGTAAAAATTCCTACAATCTGATCCTCCGTCGAACAATAGTGCAGTGTGATGGTTCTGTCATGCACCAGTTCCCGAATGTAGTGCATGTGAACTTCTATGTGCTTTGTCCTCTACTTGTTAATAGGATCACTGGAGATCTTGATTGTACTCTGGTTGTCACAATAAATATCTACTACAGTTGAAGTCTGAATCCCAAACTATGTCAAGATGCCATGCAGCCAAAATTCTTGAATAACTGCATTCACAGCTCCCAGATACTCTACTTCTGCTGAAGAAAGTGCAAGGGCTGCTTGCTTCTTACTGGAAAAACAAATTGGTCCAGATCAAATCATGAATACAAAACCTGAGGTGGATTTCCTATCATTTCTATCTCCTGCCCAGTATGAGTCTGTAAAGTCTGTGAGATCCAGCTATGCTCCAATAACATAGTGGATCCCATAATTAATAGTACCCTGCACATAGTGTAAGATCCTCTTTGTTTCCTTCTAGTGAAACTCATGTGGCTCCTCCATATATCTGGCAGCATCACTCACAGCATAGGATATGTCTGGTCTCAAATGAGTGAGATACAAAAGGCTTTCAATGAGCTCTCTGTAGAGAGTGATGTCTACCAAAGGTGTGGAACCACCTTCTTCAAGCCTAATTCCTGATAAGAAATGGTAGGGGGCTGCCTTGCAATCCTCCATGTGGAACCTCTTAAGCATGTCTGATGAATACTTGGACTGTGAGATCATGAATCCTAAAGTATTTTGACTTACTTCAAGATCAATGAACTGTGTTAACATTCCTAATTCATTCATAGCAAATGCTTCATTAAGAGAAAACTTGATGTTGCTCAATCCAACAACAGAGCTGCTAGTCATGAGCAAGTCATCTACATACAATACAACTAGAAGAAAGAACCCCTCCTTCTTCATGTATACATTGCAATCAAATTTTCACCTTTCAAACCTCTGAGAGATGAGGAAAGCATCCATCTTGGAGTACCATGACCTTGGTGATTGTTTGATCCCATACAATGATTTCCTCAGTCTACAGACTAAGGAATGGTCATTAGTAAACCCCTTAGGTTGTTTCATATAGATCTCCTCCTCTGAATCTCCATGGAGGAAGGCACTCTTCACATCCATTTGGTGTACTTCCCATATCTTGGAAGCAACAATGGCCAATCCTAACTTGATGGAGTCCATTCTAGCTATTGGAGTGAATGTCTCATTGTACTCCAAACCTTGGACCTGAGAATACCCTTTTTCCACCAACCGAGCCTTGTACTTGGATGTGGTCCCAGTAACAACTATTTTGGTTTTGTAGATCCATTTGCACTATACTAGCTTCCTTCCTGGAGGTAAGGGGACAAGTTCCCAGGTCTGGTTGTCATGTAGTGAATCAAACTCCTCATCCATGGTTTCCTACCATCTAGGATCATGTAAATCCTCCCTAAAGGATTGAGGATCTAACCCAAAAATCATGAAACACCTCACAACAAGAAGAGGATTTGTGTGAGACAGTGCTGCAATCTCCTTCTAATAATGGGACCTCATTCTTCTTTTGTCATCTGGTTCCCCAACACCATCTTGAGTTGCTTCCATGAGCTTCTTGGACCATTTAGGATGTTGGAATGAGGTAGATGCTAGATCTAGATCTAGATTCCTTTGAGTTGTAAGCTCAATGTCTGGATCAAACTGGGATGACTCCTCTTCTGAATCTAAATCATAAATGTCAAGATTTAAAACTGAAAATGCAATAGGAAGTGAAGTAGTGTTTATACCTTCATCAGCTTCGAATGGAAGCTGTGATGATGTTGGAACTAATAATGGCATGAAGTGAGAGAAATAGCATGCCTTGGAGGCATGATCATCAATCCCTTTTCATACAATCTCCTTTGTTGAGATATTAGTGATATGTACTGAGTCGGGTCCAAACAATACTTGCTTTGGAAATCTAGTATGGGTCATATGATAAACAAATAATAGATTAGATGCAAGTGAGGGCACATATAGGACATTTCTAAACACACCATGCTTCGCTCTGATGGTGCCCTTCCCTGCTGCTGGGATTTGGGAATCATCTCCCATGTGAATAGTGGTCCCTTCTTTGACACTAAGAGAGGAGAAGAGATCCTTGGAGGCAACCATGTGGTTGGAGGATCCAGAATCAATCAAATAGGCCATATACTGACGTAGTTCTACTTTCAAAGCATGACATATTTCATGTCCATTATTAGACTGTTTTTCTCTTTGAATGTTATGCTTCTTGAGAAGAGCAGACATTTCATCAAGTTCCTTCCTCATACAATGATCTTCAATGTGATACCATTTTTCATAGTAGGGACATAATGTTTTCCCAAATTTCTCCTTCTTAGAGCTGGAGGCCCTTTCAAAAGCTTGCTGATTTTGTTTAGGCTTCGAATAAGTTGCCTTTGGCTCCTTATTCTTTGATTTTACCTTTGCTTGCACTTTGGAAGAGTCGATAATCAAAAGACCTTGATATTTGGAAGTCTAAATGACTCCCATTCGAATCAATTTGTTTTGTTCCTTGATTAAGGACTCAAAGAATTAATCTAGAGAAGGTAGTTTCCAATCAGGAAATCTTTCCCGCTTGGAATGAAAAATAGATACATAGACAGAGTACTCATGACCTAGTTTGTTGAGTATGGAAAGGCCATTCTACTCATCCTTCTTCTCTATCTTGCAATGTCTGCATTGGATTACTAGAGACTTGAATTTGGAGAATAATTTCTCAATAGTCTTGAAACTGCTGTGATGTAAAGATACCAACTCATTCTCTAGAATGTGTCCTCGAAGCTCATCTTGTTTGTTAAACAAGATATCAAGCTTCTCCATGGCTTCTTTGGGAGTCCTCAATCCTTCCATATGGAACAGGAGATATGTGGAAATATAAGTACATAAATACTCAAATGCTTCATCACAACGATTCAAAAACTTGTTCCGCTCAACCGGTTGATGAGGCTCATCCTACCATCCATGTATGATCCTATGGTAGCCATGCTTGCGCAAGGCCAGCTACATATCAATCCTCCAAACAAGATAATTGAAAGTTACTAGGATTTGTGTCTCAGGAGTTTGAGAACTCATAATTTCTCTGATAATGAGACTACAAATACTTCTTTCAAGCTACATAGAACCTGTCAATTTCACTGCAAATAACACTAAAACATATGAACTGTTAGAATCATAATAATAATAATATCCGGTGTACAATGTAGTTTATACAATGTAGTTTACATAGGTATAATTCAAATACATGAGTAATGAATTCGAATCCTCCAAGTGGATAAGATTGTATCTAACTGAATCTCTAACTCAAGGTCTCCCAATCAATATCAAATTCCAAATAGACAACTCTTCGATGACCAATAACTCCAACAAGTAGTAACAACTAGTTAACTCAGTGCAACTGAGTGTGGTACATAAGAAAAGTGCTCCTCCCCATGAAAACATGCATTATCCATGAAATAGTAGCGTTAGCCTAAATTACTGTGAAGTAATTGATTGTAACTGAAGGCTAACTAAGACTAACTAGTGCTAACTCCAACTGACTGAAGTAGATTGGTGTCAGGACTTCCAATGGCTCTGGAAATACAGGGATTGGTCTAAGAGGCATCCTAACTGATACATGCACATTCAATAAGTGTCATTTAACGTCTAGTAGTCTTCCCCACACTTCAACGACTGGTACGTGTGGCCCCATTGGGCCATGTGGACCCAATTGCAATAGTGGACCCATTTAATTAATTTAGGATCCTAAGTTAGGCTAATTAATCTAATAGAAATTGTGAACAAGGGAGGATTAATAATCCTAACACTATAAAGGCCAAGCTTGCACAAGGAGATCTACATATCTGACCTCCAATCAACATAGTTGGAGGATATCAAGATCCAAGGTAAAGAAAGATTGATTCTCCATCAATTCTCTTTTTGACCAGTTGATTTCTTCAATCAAGCTACGTAGCACCTATAATAAAACACTGCAAAAACAAAACCCATTGTCACTATGTCAGAATAAAACCTTCCCTCTCGACATGTACACCTTTTGAGGGCCTATCATGCCTGCACCACCACTCTAAATGAATCCAAAGATAGCAAGGCACTCTTTCCATGACTTTTGTGGAAACCAAACTATTTTTGGTGTACAATGGAGAGTAGACAAACTTGAAGCTTGCCTCATGAGGATTTGATACCATATTAGAATTAATGTGCCATTTATCTTTAGGAAATGAGTGCCATTAGATTTAATTATTATGTAGTGTAAAAGGAATGAATAATACCCATTGAACAAAACAATTCTCATAGGAAACATACAAGTATTTCTTAGTATAATTATAGTATAAATTCATTAATCCTAGAAATATACAACAATGTTACATAAAGGATAATTTGAATCATGAGGATAGGATTTGAATCACCAACTCAATCTGACTGTATGGCTAACTAGAAGTGTCAAAATCACTATCAGAGCTGACTAGCTAAGCTCCAGTTGTCTAATTCACTCTCTCAATAAACTAGAATCTGTTAAACTAGTATAACTTATGTGGTAGGAGAGAAGTAGATGAGAATAGGCACCTTCCGAGATGCTCCCATGCAATACTGATGCTAACTAAACTAGAGGACATCCAACTGAATGCAACTAAAGCATAACTAAGCTTGACTAGTCACCAACTGCCAACAACTAAAGAAGGTTAGTGTCGACACTCTTAGTGGATCCTAGATTGTAGGGATTGGCCTAGGAGGTACATAAACTGATGCATGAATGTGCAATGAGTTACATTTACCCTCTATTACTATTCATCACACTCTAGTGACTTGTACATGTGGCCTGATTAGGCCAAGTGGACCCAATGGTACTAATGGACCCAATAATAAATAAATAACTCCTAAGTTAGGAAAATATAATATAATAGACCAGTTTGGACAAGGGAGGATTATAAATCCTAACATCCCTTTTAGGAGGTGACCCTGTCGCCATCCTCACCAATGTTCTCAACTCTGTAACCAATTGGCCTTAATCAAAACCATAATAATAAGAATATTTTGAACACTATACAAACGTTTGCAGTCTTACATTACCTGGTGGATTTTCAGAGAGGGCTAGGGGTTGGCTCCTCCAAGACGCCCTTATTCCTCCTCTGCCTCTAAAAATGATGCAATATTAGTATTGTACAAATGATATTTCATAAACCACTTAAACAAAAAACTTACAAAGTTTAAGTAGTTGGTTTTACTCGGTAATGGAAGTTTCACAGCTAAATATGAAGGACATGTTTGATTTGGAGTGAAGAAATAGGATTTGGATATCCATTAAAGCCATGAAAACCTCATGTACACCCTGGAAAGAAACTAAATAGAATTATTTTAACTGTGGGAGATTCTTCACATCCAAAAACCTCGTAAATCACCATTAATAGAGTAGATCCCTGGCTCCCTTAGATTACAGACCAAATAACTTCAAATGAAGGGTTTGAAGAATCAAAATGACACGTTAAACCCTATTGAAACTCTAGCAAGCAGGTTGTATAAGTGGACGATCGAGATGTATTCTCAAGCTAGCCTTAAAAACCTGGCTCCGCTATTAACTCGTAGCCACGGTAGCACCTTAATTTCATAGGTCAACCAAAGTACCAGCTTTATAGCCATCATAACAAATGAACGCATGCATTTAAACATCCCAATCATTTCTTGCAATCATGGATCACCTATGTTTTAACCCATATCCTTATCACATACATATATTATATTAAACATGTAAATAAAAAACCCCAATTTCATTTAATGTTAACATTTGCACATTAGGATCAAGGTTAGACCTTGGGTCCTTTCAAATAATTTTTTAACCTTGTGCTTAGGACCAATGTTATACCTTAGGTCCCTTAAGCTTATTACATTAAAAAAATATGGGATCAAGACTATACCCATGGTTTCCCAAGTATTATCACATGCACATAGGGCATCTTTGAAATGGAGACACAGAATTAGCTTTAGGGCTAAGCAAGGATTTTGTAATTTAATAGCAAGAACAAGGTAAAAAAGAACAAAAACATCACTTGTAGGTATGGAAACAACATGATTATAATTTCGGTAAACATCCACATTTGTGTAACCTGTCATATAGCATTTTAAAGAATTGTGTAAGCAACTTTACAAAACAATAACATATTTATTTATGCTATAGCAACTAATACATGTAGGAGCATTAATGATGTGTTTATGGATATATGTTATATGATAAAACAACTTATTTATGGCTTTTTAGGAACATTGCATAATGGTATCAGAGCATTGTTACAACACTAGGAGCGAACTAGCTGAACACTGAAATTAGTAGACCAGAAAAACAGTTTTATTTCATTTTGGGTTTGATTCTGTTATGAACCAGGAAGAGAAGGATAACTTTATTTTTTGCAGGAAGCTATGGAAGACGTAGGAATGTCTGCAAAAGAAGAATCTCACCCTTGAAACCCTGTGAACAATGAGGAGGCTGAAATATGGGTAAACCTTAATGAGAGTCAAAATGATAAACCATCTGAATTGCAAAGAATTGTTAAAGAACTAAAATCAGATTTAAAAAATGTTACGGAAGATAATGAAGGAACTTTGAAAGTTAAAGAAGAACTAGATAACATTTTTCTTTCTAAATTACACATTGATGAAAAAGAGAAAAAAAAGAACATGAACATAATATGCCAAGAACTACACCTTACAAACATAAGGGAAGAAAACTGGAATTTTCCAGTCATGGGGTTGAAACTTCCAGTGATGAATTAGCTAGATACCACACATAAAAACAATACAATTCCAATTAAAGTAGTGATGATAATAAAAAGAAAAATAAGTAAAAACCTTATGAAGAGATTTATGGGGAATTTTTAAAAATGAAACCACCTATGTTTAATGATTAGATCGATAAAGGAGAAGAGTCGAAATCCTGGTTATCAAGAATGAAGAAATACTTTGAAATCTATGTTACTCCGATGAACTGAAGGAGAAAATGGTCATTTATAATTTAACTAGAAAAGTAGATATATGGTGGAAAGATATAAAAAAAAGGTAAAAGGAATAAAAGAATGATACACAATGTGGAAAACCTTTAAAAACCATTTTAAATGAAAGTACATTTCAGAATAGTACTATGAAGAAATGGCCAAGGAATTCTACGAGTTAAGGTTAGGAGTTATGATGATGAAACAACTCTTGAGTAAATTCTTGTGTATGCTTCATTATGTACCATATATAATAGATGAAAAACAAAAAATGCAGATCTTTCGCAGTTGCTTTCCTATCATGTTTAAGGAGCGAATTGAGTATGACAATCCGAAGACACTAGAAGAAGCAGTGAGAAAAGCAATTTTTTGTGATGATCAGAATAAAAATAAAAGGAAAAATGTACCAAATTGGAAACTAAAAGAAAAGATAACTTTGATCCAAGAAAGAGGAATAATAAATTTTACAAAAATACTGGGAACAATTATAAAGGCTATGAAGGAAGTAACTATAAAAATTTTAAACAATAGAACCCTGCAACAAAAGAGAGAGAATCTCCCACTACTTTTAATGAAAACATTGCATAGAGGGAACCCTTAAAAAGTTGGTAATGTGGCGATTCAAATTATTTTAAAGACTATCCTTTAAGAAAGAAAAAATTTAATAATGTTCACACCATTCAGGAAGTTGTTACAGTGGGAGATATGGTGAGCATACCCAGAATCAATGTTGCATTGGAGAATCGACAAAAATACCATCAAACTTAAATAGTAGAGATCGAAGGTATGATAAAAAGTCAACCTATCTCCATACTAATTGATCCAGGTGCAATTTTGAGCTATGTATCACCTAGGATTGTTGAATTATGTAAATTAGTACCATAAAATTTTGAAAAATATTGGATGGTATAGTTAGCCATAGGTACTAAATGTAAAGCCACTACTTATGTAAAAATCTGTGAAATATTAATGAATGAATTTAATATGCATGCTGAAGTGAATATTTTACCATTAGGTTCCTATAATATGTTGATAGAAATGGATTGAGTAGAATAAAACATATTCATATTGAATTGTTATGACAAAATGTTTACATATATAGATAATACTAGAAACACAATTAAAGTAAAAGGGATTCCCAGGAAGGTTACAATTAGAGAGATTTCTTCCTTACAAATAAAAATATCAATATGTAAGGGATATAAAGTATCTATGTCTATGTAATGGATGTTAAAGATAATGATAACAAACATAAAATAGAATATAAACCTATCTTAAAGAACTTTAAATACATATTTTTGGAAGAAGTTATTGGACTATCTTCGAAAGGAGACATAGACTTTACAATCGATATGATACTAGGAGATGTACCAACATCGAAAGCTCTATTTCAGATGAATATAATAGAACTTACAAAACATAAATCACAACTCCAATATTTAATTAACAATAAGTATATTCAACCTAGTGTTTTCCCTTGGGGAGCACCGATCTTATACATAAAGAAGAAATATGTAACTTTAAGATTTTGCATAGACTATCAACAACAAAATAAGATTACTATTAAAAATTGATATCCTTTACCCCAGATAGACAATCTGTTCGATCGGTTCCACGGGGAAATCATCTTCTCTAAAACAGATCTAAGGTTCGAATACCACCATGTACATATCAAAGATGAAGACATCTTTAAAACTACCTTTAGAACCCATTATGGTCATTACGAATTTGTCGTAATCCCTTTTGGGTTAAGAAACACACCTACATCCTTTATGTGCTTACTAAATAGTATTCTAAGTAACTATCTAGATAAATTTGTAGCCGTCTTCATCGACAACATACTAACTTGCTCAAAGAATAAACAAGAACATGAAGAAAACCTAAGAATAATTTTACAAGTATTAAGAGAACAACAACTGTTTTCTAAGTTTAGTAAATGTGAATTCTTTAAAGACAAAATTCAATATCTAGGACATGTAGTTTCCAAGGATAGAATATTTGTCGACCCCGATAAGATTAAGGCTATCACTGAATGGTCAATTCCTAAAAATGTAATGAACGTAAGATCGTTCATGGGGACTGCATGTTATTATTGAAAATTTATAGAAGGATTTTCTAAGATATCCTACCCCATAACTTCACTGCAAAAGAAAGGTAAGAAGTTTGATTGGAATGAAAAGTGTATGGAAAGTTTTAATAAATTAAAACATCTATCAACTACTGCCACTATCTTAAAAATTGAAGGATTTCATCGTATGCACCGCCACATGTAAGGAAGGATTAGGTGAGGTGTTAATTCAAAAGAATTACGTCATAGCCTATGAATATAGAAAACTAAAAGAACATGAAAATAACTATGCTACACATGACTTAGAACGTGCTGCAACTATACATGCATTAAAAATGTGGTGACACTACCTTATCAGAAGAAAATATTTACTCATGTCAGATAACATAACTTTAAAATACTTATTTGACCAACAAAATATAAATGCTAGACAAGCTAGGTGGTTGTCATTCTTAAGTGAATATGGATTTGAAATAAAACATATAAAGGTAAAAGAAAACAAAGTTGCAAACACTTTAAATCTTCATGCAAATTTATTATTTGCAATCAACAATTAAGAATCAGATTTGAAAAATCAGATCTTAAATGCAGAACATTCAGAAAAAGAATACCAAAATTTAAAGGAAAATATTACTGAAAATGAAAACAACCAAATGAAAACAGATTTTAGTTCAAATGGAAGAGTATTAGTGCTGCATAAAAATATATTGTACATACCAAATACAATAGAAATCAAATTAATAGTTATGAATGAGGTAGGGTGATTCCATGAAGATGGGTAACACTTTTTGGCCAAATTTGGTGATGAAAACCTGATTTTCTAATCATGTGCTAGATAGAAGCCCTCAAAACGCATATATGCCATGTGAATTTTGACTTGCAGTAGAAAAACAAATTGTAGAATATTATATTGGCTTCATGGTTATATTTTTAAAAAAATATTCTGATGTCATTTAATGTGTGAATTTTTGCATTTAATGAACTGTGTGACCTTAAAAATTTGAAGAAGCTAATAAGTGGCTCATGTCCACGTAGAGTAATTCAATCTTGCATTAATAATTTTAAAAAACTATTTATATGAGCATGATCTACATAAAATGCAGTGTGATGTGCATTTTTTTTGTTAATTTTTTTCGCATTATACAATTATTTATTATTTTTCGAAAGTGACCACATTCGATTTTAGCATCGTTTTAAACACATATTTGTCCACGTAAAGAAATTTTTTCTATTTTTTCAAAAATTGAAAAACCAACGATACCCTTTCGAAGAGGACACGTCGATATGTGATGTGTGCATTTTTTAGAATTTTTTGGCTGTGTATTTTTAACTCTGCGGATTTTTCTTTGAGCTGATTCGAAGTTGCAGTGTGGTTTTCTAAGTATAAGTTTTAGAAGTAATTAAAAAATAAATATCATATGAATACCAAAATGCGTGTATGATACGTCAATGGATAGAAGATTCGTTGGTGAATCTATCGGTATCAACTCCGCTTAGTTATGTGCTAGGAATGGTAGGGTTTACACCTCTTCAAGGCACATGAAATTTTCCATTTGTTGGAATGAGGGCTAAGTCTATTTTTTTAAGCCCTCGACTGAGGTACAAACCTCGACCGAGGTATTTAAATACCTCGGTCGAGGTATTAATAAGACCTCGACCGAGAGTTTGTAAAGCCCTCGACCGAGGGTTTAAAAACCCTCGGTCAAGGTCTTATTAATACCTCGACCGAGGTATTTGCTCGGTCGAGGTCCTTTAAAGCAAAATCCTGGGAGTGAATTCAAACATTAATCACACTCCAACTACAAAATTAAATGTCTTTCCCACCCAATTTTT
>LPNX010331852.1:0-34200 GCA_001517045.1 Pseudotsuga menziesii
TTCAGCCTGTTAAATTGTTTACAGTGTGTTTAAATTGTTCAAGAATTTCCTAGAAATTGTTCATTAAACCAGCTTGCTGTGAAACAAGGGTTTTCAACAGAAACAACAACTCTAATATAATCCAGCATTTAAATTAGAATGGAAAATTAAATAAACAGGTTTCTTTTTATCACTTCTCAAATGGAATCTAGAGATTTGTGACAAATAAAGTGAAATGTGAGGTTTTATAAGAGAGAGAAAGACAGTGCCTGCTGATGACAGCATTTACAAGTATGTTGTAAATTATCAGACAGTGAAAGTACAAAAAACACAAAATAGCACAAATGTTATTGACACAATAACAGGTTGACATGGCAGTAAAACTATTAACCAAAATAGGATGCTAAAGAAAGTATACCTGCATGTGATGTTTGCAATAGCAGAATCTGCTGTCTCTTGGCGTTCTGCTGCTATTTTGCTTGCAACTAGATCAGGCCACGAGGTTCCACTTGCAAGAGCTGTGAAAGCTATGACATATGGATTTATTCCTGTGCAAATGAAAAATAGAAGAATCATATTCATGATTTTGATGTTATTATGTTAAGCGTGTTATCAAGGACAGAGAAACTCCTGCTAATGCCCGACAAATTCAAGATCAGTCCTCACTCATGTCAGAACTATTTAAATGACAGCCTATATGTATTGCGAGGAAAAATAAAACATACCTGTCACACAGCTGATCAGATCTGTAAGTTTTGTAAGAACATAAGAAATGCCAGTTATAAAACACAGTGAAAAACTGAAAGCCACCCATCCATGTGCAATATCACACGGGGGAACAAAAGCAAATAAAAGCCTCCAAGGAAGAAGTATCAATTGCCAAACTATTCTCATAACTCGTAGCAGAATCATACTATTCCTTCTTGTTTTGTGATCTTTCAGCTGCTCACAGGGAAAAAAAGGCAGTCATGGGTCTTGGTACAAGTAAAAATTGAATGTTTTATATTTTCATTTCACAAGTATAGAAAACACTGACAGTGTTCCTTGTTAGTAAAATAAAAGGAAAAAACATAAGCAATATTGAATAAACGGCATAAATTCTATTTTTCCTGTGCAGGCAAGTGTTTAGCACATCATAATCTATCATGAGTAGTCCATGCACACACACTAACAGAAGCTATGTGGCAATAATCACATCCAGAAATGTATTTTCACAGTAATAAGTAACTCATGCTGACAAACACAAATATTTTATTTGCTCCTTAAAATCAGCCTGATAGCCAATAGACCATATCTTAAAACAAAAATATGCATGCTGTAATTTATTGCACATGTCCGAGATTTGCTATCCCCAGTGCTACCCTTCATTGTATGAGGTTTTGTACCAGGTTGAAGACCCTGCCCAAGCAGGATGCATTTGGAGGATATTAGCTTTGGAGCCTGTTACAGCACAAACTAGCATGTGTGATTAAAGCCCAAAAGAACAATGGTAGCCAATAAGCAACCTAGAGGGGTTACCCACTGTCACATCAATAACTCCCTATCTACACTTTAGGTTGGCTCTTATCCAACACAAGGGGGACTTCCCTAGGATAGGATTGCTAGGCTATGACAATGAAGGACAAGGTGATGTGAACAGATAGATTAGCAAAACGTTTGGGTCTTTTTGTAGTATAGGCAAATAAAAGGGCGATGGAACGACAAAGAGTATAGTGCCAATCCAAAAAGGGAAAATAGAGTCGAGGGTAGTCCAAGAGGGTGAGTTCATGGATGATATGAGAAACTAGGGATGCATACACATCCCACAATGAAACCCTAACATGCTGAAAAATGATTGCAGAAATTAAACTAGGAGGGTGGAAAAATAGTGCCACATAAGAACATTGTTAATTAGGGTATGTATTATTAACAACAACTCTAGGAAGATGATAGAAGCAAGTAGATACATTCATGCATAAGACATCAAAGGGAAAGAGTGGAAATACTTCTCACATAAACACATCTAGTGAGGTAATTAAACCCTTATCAGATGGCCCTAATCAAACAACTTCTAGCAAGTCTAGAATTCACCAACAACAAAGAGAAATAGGAACAATAAGCCACACCTTGATAGTGTTACCAACTAGGTTGCATCTAGTTCGACTTTTCAATGAGCCGCCAAAGACAAACAAACACTTGTTCAAATTTAGAGTATAGAAGTCCATTCAAGCCTTCCAAGGCCATTTTTTCACTTTTTTACCACATGTTCATACCCTGTGAGGAGATTGTAAAAAATGTGCTAGCATGGGTTTTTTGTAAAAAACTTGGCCTCCTAGGACTTGTTTATCAAGCCAATTATTGCAAGGTGCTTTTTCCCCTGTTAATTATACAATGTTGAACAAGCAATGTATAATTTTCGAGTTTTTCACTTGCTCCTCCAATGTTGGAATGGTCATCTTGGTCGTTAAGCCTTAGGAGGTTATTAAAGTTCATGTGTCAATATATATGAACATGCTAGACATTATTATTGAGTCATATAGACATGTGCTAGGTCTCCCTGGGTTTTATTTCAAGTTTTGAGAAAAGTAAATTTCCCCGTAAACTTAGGCTATTTTTTAATGGTTTAGTTGGGAAAATTATTAATGTAATAAAAGTGTGGTTAGGAGTCGGATTTTTCCATGGGGGTGCTCATTTTCTAACTTAGAGAACCCGTTTTAACCCTTAGACCCACTTTTCCTATGTTTTAAGTGATAAATTTATCACTTAAGTCAAAATCTTCAAAAAATCATAAAAGTCATTTAAAAAATAGAAAAAAAAACAAAAATGGAGAGAAAATCCTAAATTCCTAAATCAATGGATTCTTGTATGTTTGACTTGAAGTAGGTTGCAGTCTCTTCCTAGATCAAGGGCGAGTTGTTCCGATGTCAAAGGCGTCATATTCAGTGGTTATGTGAGAGGTGGCGAGTGATGATTCCATGAGGAATGTGCCCCTCTCTTCATCCTTGCGGCTTGGGTATATGGAAGCTTTCAATTGGGAGAGGTGGCAAGTAGTGTTAGACACAATGCCACACTGAGAGGGGGGGGTGAATCAGAGTGTGAGGACTTTGACTGATTTTCACTTCTTCAAAGCTTTAAACAAAGATCATCAATTGCAAACTAACAATTTCATCAACATTAATCAATCACATCACAAGAGACACTTCATAAGATAAACTTGTAAACTTTATTATATCAAATTTGATGAGGGTTACAACAAAAGACTGCAATCTTCTCGATTACACCAGCTCCAATTGACTGAGAAGCACCAACTTCTATTCCAGGACCCTACTTGGTTTTTCTTCGCTGCAACTAAGAAATGGTGAGGTGTCCAAACCTCAGAAGCAAGACTAGCTTGCAACTACATACATCAATTTGTCAATTTCCATCAACCCAAACCACTACCATCACTGAGTATCATCACTATATAAACTGAGCATGCATATCACAGTGTATTCTTTACTGAGCATGCAATTCACTGTCATATACTGCTTGTCAAAACAGCTCATGTCAAAGGTATGCACAAGTCAAGTCATCAAGAGTCTGCTCACTGCTTAAACTGGCCTTTGTGACTGAATATAAGATTGACTTTCATCATGTCCTTGAATGCACAGTATGTGGTGTCCTCCTTTAACTGTCTTTAGACTGCCTTCATAATGGAGTGCCACTATGGACAATGCTCCTTCAAACTTTCTTCATTGTTCAACTGTATTTCTTTGGCTGCCTTAACAATCCCCAAAAATCAGACTTCAAAAAAATACATCTGTTGTTGTTGATATCATGTCCCAGATCTTGTCTTCTGCTTATGTCATCTAAGTTCGCTCATCTGCTCAAGTCAAGTGTCTGCTCATCAACACTGGTCTTGCTCTCTGCTTCCTCAGTAATGCACAAGATAATAAGACAAAGATTGGACACCTATCAGCCTACATCAGTCCCGAATTTCCTCAGAGAATATGCACTCGAAAATCAGAGAGTAAAACGAACTTCATACTGTTGTTGCCTCAGATCAATTCTATCCCAAAAATCAGAGGTGAACAGACTTCAAACAAATGCCAAAACTCATGTCTGCGTCTGCCTCAGCCCACCAGTAAAACACCCGAGAGCTAAATTTTCACCGAAAATCAACATCATAAAAATGATTGCATTGGCTCTCTTTATACTAGTTTTTCCATAATATATTTGAGCCGACCAGCTATGTAATAGCAATTTTTAATTTTTAATTTTAAATATCTTATTTATACTGAGCCGACTTGTTTGATTAATTAAAAAGAAGATTCTCTTAGTTGGCCGACCTGCTCATTCATCCCCTTTTTTAACCTTATTTTGCCATGTCATCATTTAAGTGGTTCAAACGTGTAATGTGTGGATTGATGAGTGTTTCATTCAACATGTGGACATAAGCATGGACAATAATTTCTTTATGTCAATATTGTGCATGCATGTCAAAGGAAGGGCTCTTCATAAAAGGTTCCATCGTTATGGAAAGAGCTTCAAGGTATCTTCAAGGTCCTTTTGAAGGAAAAGACCCAAGCAAGGGCTTCTCACTATATGTGCAAGATCAGGACTTCCACAAAGTGATCATCATTTAAATGCATTAGGCTTCCAAGGACATCATCAACCATATACTACTAGGGCTTCATGGTACAAGGGTTGTGTCCACCATATGTGTGTGATCAAGACCCAAATCTCCATCACAAGGGTGTCTCAGACCCCCTTATCAACCATCAAGGGTTCCATGTCATCATGTGCAATGGGCTTCAAACACTTCTGGGATTCCATGACCCCATTAACCCACAAATGACCACAAAATGGGTCATTTGGCCCATTCATGCCATGTCATCAACATTTGTCACTCCTTTGTTTCCTTGTCACCCCTTTGTCATTAATGGGTGTCATCAATGACAACTAATGCTCAACAACTAGGTGAGGACGCATCTCCTTGGGGGATGTCGTGCCTCCTCCTTAAACCACACACTCTCAATCCCTTAAATCACTCCACAACTCGACTTCAAGCTCTCAGTGAATGTGCCCCCCCTCGGTTCGCATCTTCAATTTAAACAAGGTATTTTGCCATTGTGATGTTGATGTATTTGTAACTTCGGAATATATTCACTTGTATATTTCATATTGTATTTCATTGTACCCCGACAAAGATGTTTGTTCCTCCAATCGAGAGAGTCATTAATGTAATTAAGTCATGTAAAGTCATTGAGGTTAACCCTCCATTGTATGTCAGGGCATTAGACCCCAGAGTTAAGTTGTAATGGGGTTATTAGACTCTCCTAGAGAAGTTGGCCCTGTAGGGAAGAAGTCAAGTGGAAATTAGGTATAAATAGAGAGTGAGACTCTCTATTTGACATACACACTCACTCATCAATAACGCATGAGTGAGAGAGAAGTATCTTGCACAAGTGAGAGAGAGAACAGTTGTCGAAGATCATCTTTGTACTTTTGGGTTTTACATTTGCTATTGGTGTTCATTCTATCTCTGAGGAAGTTGCGGGGTTTTCTCCTTTATGGTTTCCCTGAGGAAAAATCTTTGTGTCTCTTGTCTCTTGTGATTATTGTTGTGCATGTTATTCTCTGAGATAAGATCCTAGATCATATTGATTAAACAATAAAAATCTAACATGGTATCAGAGTTAACCTGAGAAGAAGACACTGTGCAGCTGCAGAAGCTAGGGCTTCTTAATTTTTGGGTTTCTCTCCACAGGTCATCAGCAAAAGAAGGCTAGGCTAACTCGCCTTTGAAGGGCACATCTTCCTGTCGAAGCAGAATCTGATTCTGGTCATTTTCAGTTTTTGGTTTGTCACTACTGCGGGAAATTAGGGATTTTCACAGAAGTGGAATTTTTTAGTGAGCCCAGCATAGGATTGCTCTCCTCCTCAAAATCGAAATTTAGGGACCAAGATCGAAATTTTTGGTTGGGTAAAACTCCGGGAAAGTCAAACTCTAATTTGACCCCGAACCAGTAAACCAGCACTGCAGAAGATTAGCTCCAGATCCAGTTCAGGCATCTCAAATTGGTAAGATCTAAGTCTTTTGTATTTCCATTTGAGTTTCTCATTAAAGATTTCTCATCACACCAAGCTTGATGAAAAGCTTGAAGGAGCTAATAACTTTCGAGCACGGAATATAGGATTTCACTTGTTCTTGAAGAAAACAAATTGGACACCTACATAAGTGCAGAGGTTCCAGTTCTAGAGGGAGATGAGGCTAAAGCCTTACACAAGAAGAACTTGGTCAAGGCCAAGAGGATTATTGTTGATTCTATCAAGAATCATCTTATTCCACATGCGTCTTCCTTAAAGACACCAAAAGAGATGCTTGATTCCTTGACCAAGCTATTTGAAGGAAAGAATATAAATTGAAAGATGACTTTGTGAAATTAGTTGAAGAATGTAAAGATACAGAATGCAGAGACCATACAGTCATACTTTACAAGGGTCTCTCAAATCAAAGAACAACTTGAAGCTGTCAAAGAAGAAGTAAAGAATGGAGAAATTGTGATGACCACCTTGAATGGTCTCCCTAGATCATGGGACTACTTTATTCAAGGAATTTGTGCTAGAAGAAAGTTAATCACCTTCAGTCGGCTGTGGAAGGAATGCTCACAAGAAGAAGCTCGAGAAGAAAAGATGGGAAATGAAGATCAAGCTCTCACAGCACACACCAAGAAAATAAAAAAGGGGCACTATCATCAGACGAAAGGAAAGCATCATCACCAAAATAAAAAAGATAACCTTAGAAGATCTAGCAGAGATCTATCTAATGTCAAATGCTATACATGTGATGAGAAGGGACACTTTTCCAGAGATTATCCCAGAAATAGAGGTGGCTCCCACAAGAATAAGAACAACAAAAGAAGACATCATGCTCACACTGCAGAGGATGATGAACCTCCTAGGAAGAGAGTCAAAGAAGAAAGTGAAGATCATTCGAGCGATGAAGAGTATGTTTTGATTTCTGCCCTCACAGGAACTGTTACACATGGAAGCAATGATTGGCTCATAGATAGTGGGGCTTCCAAGCATATGACAGGATTTAAAGAATCATTTGTGAACCTATCCGAACATGAGTCACCCCACAAAGTGAAACTTGGGGATGACTACCAGTATCCTATAAAAGGAAGTGGTGAAGCTTCCTATAAGCTAGACTCTAGAAAGTCTATGAAGATGAAAGATGTATTGTTTGTACCAAGACTAAAGAAGAATCTTCTCTCCATATCTACATTGGATGCAAAAGGCATGAGAGTTGCATTTGTAGATGGCCAAGTTCTTATGTGGCCAAAAGGAAAGACCTTAGATGAAGCAGTAGAGATTGGAGAGCAAGATGGAGGCTTATACAAATTAAAGGGCCAACCAGAACAAGCTTTGGTCTATGACTGAGTAGAGCCAAGTGAACTTTGGCATAGAAGGCTTGCACATGTGCACTATAGGGCACTGCCACTTGCAAGCAAAGTTGTTGAAGGTCTTCCAGAAATCCAGGCAAAACATGAAGGCGTTTGCAAAGGATGTGCAAAGGGAAAGAACACAAAGAAGACATTTCCAAGTAGCGAGAGCAAGGAAAAAGGAATCTTGGAAATTATCCACTCCGTCGTATGCAATCCGATGTCATCCAATTCATTGAGTGGGCATGTATATTATGTTTCTTTCATTGACGATTTTTCTAGGAAGACATCAATATATTTCTTGAAGAGCAAGGATGAAGTATTCAGTAAATTCAAGAAATTCAAAGCCTTGATCGAGAACCACACAGAGAAGAAAATCAAGACCTTTCGATCAGACAATGGCGGAGAATTCACATCAAAAGAATTCAAGGAATTATGCAGAGAGTCGGGGATTAAGAGGGAGTTGACCACTCCATATAATCCACAATAGAATGGAGTTGCAGAAAGGAAGAATAGAACGATTATGGAAGCAACAAGGGCAATGCTTCATGATCAAGATCTTCCTATGCATCTATGGGCAGAAGCTGTTAAGGAAGCTGTGTATGTACAGAATCGTACTCCGCATAGAATACTTGAGAACAAGACACCAGAAGAAGCCTTCGTCGGCAAGAAACCAGAAGTCAGCCATCTCAGAATATTTGGTTGTCCAGTGTACATACACATTCCGAAAGAGAAGAGGACGAAGTTAGATCCTTCAAGAAAGAAGGGTATATTTTAGGATATAGTGAAAGCTCGAAGGCTTACAGAATATATTTACCAGGATTCAAGAAGATCGACACAGCAAGGATGTAACATTCAACGAAGACTCGGCTTACAACAAATCCAGAAAACTACCTATTGAAGACATTGAAGAACCAGAAGTACCCAGGATCTGAGATACAACTATGAATGAAGCAACTCCAAAAGAAGATCGAGAAATAGAAGAACCTCAGGAACCTATAGATCCACCCCGTGAGAAGAATTCTTACAAAAGGAAACCAGCATGGGTACGAGAGGATGTCCTAGATGAAAAGAGATATGGTGCTCCAGAAGGAATACACAGAGAAAGGAAGAGACCTAGGCCATACTCCAATTATGTAGCCCTGCTATGCGACATCATTTTTAAAGAACCTTCCAACTATGAAGAAACGGCAGAAAAGAAAGAATGGAAGGATGCGATGATCGAGGAGTACCAGTGGATCATGAAGAATGATGTCTGGGATGTAGTCCCGAGACCAGAAGGGAAGTCTGTTGTGACTTCCAAGTGGATCTACAAGATCAAGCATGATGCAGATGGCAGCATAGAGAAATATAAAGCGAGATTTGTGGCACGTGGCTTCTTCTCGAAGGAAGGGATAGATTATGAGGAGAATTTTGCACCTGTAGCTAGATACACTTCCATCAGATCAGTACTTGCTCTGGCTACAGTAATGAAATGGAAGATACACCAGATGGATGTCAAGACCACGTTCTTGAATGGTGTAATGGAAGAGGAAATGTATGTGGAGCAGCCACTCAGATTTGAGACACATGACAGTGAGACTCATGTGTGCAAATTGAAGAAGGTCTTGTACGGTTTGAAACATGAACCCAAGACGTGGTACGGCAGAATTGACAGCTTCCTAACTAGTTTGGGCTTTACCAATAGTAAAACGGATTCCAACCTTTACTACAAGGTTGAGCAAGGGAACCCAGTGATACTCCTACTGTATGTAGATGACCTATTTGTGACAGGTGAGGATGGGTTGATTGCTGACACGAAGAGGAATCTTGCTGCCGAGTTCGAGATGAAGGACTTGGGTATGATGCACTACTTTCTAGGCATGGAGGTGTGGCAGAGTGCAGATGGAATCTTCCTTGGGCAAGGGAAGTATGAAGTGGAGATCTTGAAGAGGTTCGGGATGATGGACTGCAAGGCCATGGCCACACCTATGGCATCGAACCTGAAGCTATCGAGTGATGCTTCATCAAAGTCGGTTGATGCCACGATGTATCGTCAGATGATTGGATCCTTGATGTACCTAACGAATACGAGACCACATATTTGCTTTGCTGTGAACACATTGAGCCAGTTCCTGACAGATCCAAGACATGTTCACTTGATTGCTGCAAAGCATATTCTAAGGTACCTGAAGGATACAGTTGATTATGGGCTCAAGTATGATGCGAATCAGAAGATTAACCTAGAAGGTTATGTGGATTTGGATTGGGCAGGTAGTTCTATTAATAGGAAGAGCACTTCAAGGTGCTACTTCAGTATGGGATCAGGTGTTATCTCTTGGTTTAGCAGGAAGCAATCTTGCGTGGCACTAAGTACAGCCGAAGCAGAGTAGGTCGCGGCTTGTTCGACTAGTTGTGAGGCAGTATGGCTAAGGAAGCTACTGTCTGATTTGTTTGATCTCCAGTTGGATGCTACTTGTATATATTGCGACAACTAGAGTTGTGTGAAGTTGTCTGAGAACCCGGTGTTCCATGACAAGTTGAAGCATATCGAGATCAAGTATCACTATATCAGGGATATGGTGCAGAGAGGAGTAGTGAAGCTCCAGTATGTTGCGACGGACGAGCAGATAGCCGATGTATTGACCAAGCCGTTAGCCAGAGTGAAGTTTGAGTACTTCAGAGAGAAGCTTGGTGTTCTTCAGATCGAGGTTCCTTCCAAGGGTTAGTGATGAGTCCGGAAGACGCTGATACACATGAGCCTTTCCGACATGGTGGCAGGCTAGGTCCTCCCATGGTCGTTGATGTAAGTGTTGGAGCCTTTCCGACATGGGGGCAGCCTAGGTCCTCCCTGTTAGGATTATTAATCCTCCCTTGACCATACTTTCTATTAGATTATTTAGCCTAACTTAGGAACCTTAATTAATTAATTGGGTCCACTTGGCCTAATGGGACCACATGTACCAGTCACTAGAGTGTGGGGAACACTACTAGAGGTTAACTGCCACTTACTGCATGTGCATGCATCAGTTTGAGCGCCTCCTAGACCAATCCCTACATTTAGGAGCCACTGGGAGTCCCGGCACCAACCTCCTTCAATTAGTTGGAGTTGGAACTAGTTAGTCTTACTTAGCCCCCAGTTACTTTCAGTTAGTTCACAATCAGTTATCTAGCGCTAGTTATGCATGGCTAATGCATGGTTGCATGTGGAGTAGGCGCCTTTTCCCACCTACCACACTCAGTTGCACTGAGTTAACTAGCTATCACTGATTGATTTAGTTGTTGGACATCTGGGAGTTGATCTATTGGACTCTGATACTGATTGAGACACCATGAGTTAGATGGTCAGTTAGATACAGTCAGATCTAGTGGATAGATTCGAATTCTTTTCCTATGTAAACTATTGTAACACCGGATTTTATTATTGTGAATGATACTGTAAATTCTTGAGCAATACTCATATGTTTCCTGTGTGGTTTGTTTTGTTCAGTTTGTATCTTCATTCTCCATTTACTGCAAACATTATTAGAACTATCTGCTTGAAGATCTAAATGGCATTCAAATTCTAATCCTCCCATGGTCGTTGATGTAAGTGCTGGAGCTTTTCCGACATGGTGGTAGGTTGGTCCTCCCATGGTCGTTGATGTAAATGTTGAGCCTTTCTCGGATAGTGGTAGGCTTGTCCTCCCATGCCAGTGGATGTAAGTGTTGTGTTATGTGTATCTGGGTTGTGCTCCGTGTGACGATGAGATGATCTGAAGATGATGAGGTAACAGTAGGGTACACATGTGTTGCAAGGCATGTAATCAGTCCTGGGATGCTCCTTCAAGTTTTGCAGTGGCATATAATCAGTCCTGGGAGATCCTGCAGGTTTTGCAAGAGGCATATAGTAAGTCCTGGGATGTACCTACTTGATGGCTTGCTCGCAAAGATGATGAAGACCTACATGGAGGCTAGGACTACATCCAGCAAGAAAAAGGGTTGTCTTTGTAGAACTTCCTATGACGAGTAGATTTGAGATATAGCACCATTTGCTTGAGATAGCAGCAGCAGCGATGATGATGATCCAGCTTTGATGATGATCCAGTGATGAAGACTTGTGCTGATGAACTGTGTCAAGAGAATACCTTCCTAGTTAAGAGGGAGTGTTGATGTATTTGTAACTTCGGAGTGTATTCACTTGTATATTTCATATTGTATTTCATTGTACCCCGACGAAGATGTTTGTTCCTCCAATCGGGAGAGTCATTAATGTAATTAAGTCATGTAAAGTCATTGAGGTTAACTCTCCATTGTATGTCGGGGCATTAGACCCCAGAGTTAAGTTGTAATGGGGTTATTAGACTCGCCTAGAGAAGTCAGCCCTGTAGGCTAAGTCACCTGGTTCGAATTCGTGTTCGAGTTCGGCGACCTTGAAATTCGAAAAAAAATCGGCAGTCAAAATTTTGGTCATAAAATTCAGCATTAAATTCGAGAAGCTATAAAATTAAAATATATATTATATATATGAAAAAATTTAATAAAAGTTAATATGTCCATTAACCATATCATAAAAATGAAACTATATTATATACCAACTATATTATATATGAATTTTTTGATAAAAATGAAACTATAATCTAGATTCTATACCAACTATATCATATATAATTTTTTTTTATAAAATTTAATATATTCATTAAGCACATTATAAAAATTAAACTATACCGTATATGAATTTATTTGATAAAATTTAAAATGTTCATTAAGCACATTATAAAAATTAAACTCTAGTGTGATAATTAAGGGTAATATATTTTCAGAGTGTTCTTCATTAAACATTGGGTTACATATTAATTGCATTCAGCTATATGCAAATCGCAATATGGTTCACCGCGGATGAGATGGGCCGCACATTATGCTTCAGCTGTATTCGTCACGATATGGGCCGCGACAATTGAGGGCGAGGATGAGGCACCCGCAACCGACTCTAGGCAAACCCGAGTTCGAGTCTGGACAATGCAAGCGGCGAGCAGTGACAGGAGACTGGGCAGACTTGTAGAGTAGAGGCGGTGTCCGAGGATGGCAGTGGCAGGCGATAGAGCAGGGTTTCCCGTTTTCTAGTTTTCCATTCGAATTTTGCTGGCGAACTTCATGATTAAATTCGACATGCCTTGAAATTCGCCTAAATTCGAATTTTATCCTTGAAAAGCGCTGAATACGGTGACTTAGCCTGTAGGGAAGAAGTCAAGTGGAAATTAGGTATAAATAGAGAGTGAGACTCTCTATTTGACATACATACTCACTCATCAATAACGCATGAGTGAGAGAGAAGCAGCTCGCACAAGTGAGAGAGAGAGAACAACTGTCGGATATCATCTTTGTACTTTTGGGTTTTACTTTTGCTATTGGCGCTCATTCTATCTCTGAGGAAGTTGCGAGGTTTTCTCCTTTATGGTTTCCTCGAGGAAAAATCTTTGTGTCTCTTGTGTCTTGTGATTATTGTTGTGCATGTTATTCTCTCAGATAAGATCCTAGATTATATTGATTAAACGATAAATTGATAACATGTGACGCATTAGAAGTTACACTCACTCTCAATCCCTTAAATCACTCCACAACTTGACATCAAGCTCTCAGTGAATGCGCCCCCCCTAGGTTGGCATATTCTATTTAAACAAGGTATTTTCCCATTGTGAGGCATCAGAAGGTGGAACCTCTGCTTGCACTCTTGTTGTTGTAAATTCCTTTAAAATTCAAACTAGGGCTAAACAGTATATTTAATTTGTTATTGAAAACCACACATGAATTTCTTTTACTAGTATTGCAGTGGAAAGTAAACACTGAGAAACATCCACAACATCGCATAAATATAGACATAGTGTTTTGGGTATGGAAACCCCCGGATTAAAACCCAAGATGGGAAAGTCAGTGCAACAGTCAGATATGATTTTATATTAAAAAGATATGGAACTATTACAACTAGCAAATGAATTCACCCAACCTAGCGAAATGAAACCTATTTTAAATCACGGAGCAACCCAGCGACAAGGTACAACCACCCTGCGCAGTTGTATGACCCCTACGTCGACAGTACGACCCAGGTGTACGGAACCCGTACAGTGCTAACATCAACAGTACGGAATCCGTACGGCAGTTGTACAGCCCCAGTGTTATGTACAGTCATCTTCCTCTGCGTGATCTGTACGCTCCCTGCCTAGCCTAATACTCCGGCGAATCCTTTGGGTGAGTGTCCCATCGCCTTCTCGAAAAATTTCTCCGTCTGACTTCTCTTTGTTTGTATCTTTCCTGTGTATGTGTCCTCTCCACCAAATCTCCTTTTAACTCAATAGCTAAGTGAAAACCCTAACCCTCACTATGGATCAATGGATGTGATCCTCCAATGAGATCAATGGCCAAGATTAGAATAGCCAGCACTAAAATGATTTCACTTTTCACTTTATAAAAGTGATTCCATTAAGTCAAAATCAAATTAGAATAATTATTGTACTTTCCTAAGTCCATACTTAGGAAAATCACATTAAATACATTTAGCTTCCTGTATAATGTCTTCCTAGCATGCAAGGACACATGCAATGCTATAAAACCTTCCTTGTTGCCACTTTCTAACACTCCCTCTCAACAAGGAAGGGATTCGGTAGCGACCCCAACTTGTCTCTAAACTTCACAAAAATGTGTCTGCAAAGTGCCTTGGTGAAAATGTTCACCACCTGCTCATATGTATGTATGTAATCCAACCGAATGGTTTCTCTCTGTACACAATCTCTCAGGAAGTGGTACCGAATGTCTATGTGTTTGCTCCGATCATGGAACATTGGATTTTTAGATAGCTTGATGCCACTCTGATTGTCACAGTGAACCATTGTAGCCTCTACCTCACACTCAAACAACCCTGAAAGCAACCTCCTCAGCCACATTCCCTCACAAGTAGCCAAACTAGCTGCCATGTACTCGGCCTCTGTCGAGCTCAATGCAACTGACTTCTGCTTTCTGTTGAACCAAGAGACAACCCCTGATCCAAAGTTGAAGCAACAACTTGAAGTGCTCTTCTGGTCCTCTACACGTCCTTCCCAGTCAACATCTGTGAAGCCTGCTAACTATACACTCCCCCTGCGCTCATAAACCAACCCATACTCAACTGTACCTCTGATGTAGCGAAGTATGTGTTTTGCAGTTGTCTAATGCACTCTTTGAAGGTCCACCCTGAACTGGCTCAAAGAGTTAACTGTAAAGCTAATGTTTGGTCATGTGTTGACCAAATACATGAGCGATCTAATCAGTCGGCGATACAATGTAGGATCAAATCCCTCTGGCCCTGATGCATCAGTCTTCCTCTAGTTGGAAACTAGAGGTATGGCAATAGCCTTGCAATCCACCATCTTGAATCTCTTCAAGATCTCCACTGCATACTTCCCCTATCCAATGAAGAAGCACCCGTCTCTCTACCAAACCTCCAAGCCTAGGAAGTAATGCATCAACCCAAGGTCTTTCATCTCAAACTCAACTGCAAGGTTGACTTGCAGTCGTCAATCCGCCTCTCATCTCCTGTAAGAAAGAGATCATCTACATATAAGACCATTATGAGAGGCACCTCACCTATCAAGACGTACAGGTTGTGGTCCACCTCACTCTGTTGGAACCCCATCTCTCATAGATAGTTGTCTATCCTCGAGTACCATGCTCGAGGTGCCTGCTTGAGCCCTCAAAGAGCTCTCTGCAGTTTGCATACATGTGTGTCCCTATACTCCACATCAAACCCCTCGGGCTACTCAATGAATACCTCCTTTATAAATCCGTTGAGGAAGGAAGTCAATGTCCATCTGATGAACACGCCAACCCATCTCAAATGCTAATGAGATAATGGTCCGAATAGAAGAATACCGGGAAAAAGGGGCGAAGGTCTCCTCATAGTTAATATCCTCCTTCTTTGAAAACCCCTTTGCCACGAAGCACACTTTGTACTTCTTCTACTCGCGCAACCTGTGACAAAAACGTTGTAGATCCTGCAATGCAAACACTCAAATTTTCTGGAAATATGCCCTAGACAGCTACTCAAACCTCTCTAGATTTGTTTGCAACTCCAACTAACTCTGATACCATGTGATAATTGCTTCTCAGTGAGATCTAGGAGCTAGAGCAATATTCACAATCAAAGTGTTTGACAAAATATGCAAGAGGACAACAAAAGAGACTGAAAAGAGCTGGAATAGCACATGTGAATGGTGCCAATAACTGATCATATTATTATAGTACATCTTGTAGATGTTATGGTACATATTTATAATACATTGGAGAAAATTCGTGAGCCCTTGGAGCCCATGTGAATGCATACAAGTGTCAGGCTAGGATTTGACCCCTAAACCCCCCTAGGTTGACCGGTAGGATCCCAAACCTAACCAAACAGTCACGAAACCATGTGTGAATAGGTAAGAAGCATCCCCGAGTCATAAATGAGGGAAGGCAAGCATGGGAGAGCGCATGGGTGAGTGGGAGAGTCCCTAGGAGCCAAATAAATGACCAAGGAGACCACAGAACAGCCACATTCACACACTAGCGGCCCTAGTCAAAGTTGGAAGTGGTTTGCAATTAATGCAGGCGCCTGGATGACAGAATGATCAAAGTGGAGCGCCTCAACTGTCAATTAATCAGCCAGAATCACCTATTTGACCAGTATTGATCAGTATAGACTAAGTTAGACCATAGAACATAAGCACAAGGCAAATGATTATGTCTGTTAGGTAGATCATCATGGTACTAAGGTAAATTATTTCTCTAACAAATGTGAAGAGGTTGGTTGGAAGTGGAATCACAACCACCATATGCATTGTATAAATAAAGGCATTTTCCAATGAATAATTGGAACCGGGAGTTATTCATTACCTACAGATGTTGTAATTAGTTAATACTGAAACAAAAAAATAAAAATAAAAAATATTTGTTGTCTTTTAATGTTTGTCACAGTTTGCCGAATCTTTTGCCAATGTTTCTGATGCCCTGTGGTCAAGGCCCCCAGTGATTTTTTGTCAATGCCAATGTTTGTAACACTAGTAAAAATTACAATGGATTTTGTAATAAAGATAAAAATGTTAAAGAATGCCAAAGTCCTTGTTTCTCATGAATACATCCATGTCAGAATAAGCAATATCCTATTTAACACTGGCATAGTGTGCTGGATCCTTTCTCTCATGACTACATCTTTTTGTCAAAATATGCACTTCTAATTATAAAGTCTCAACAACTACAGCAGTTTTTTTGAATTCGATTCTTATTTCCTGACTTGAATAATAGTCATAAACATTTTCAGCCCTATTCTTCAGCTGATTACAGGAAAACTCAAATGTTAATTGAAAGACTATGGCCCTGATAATTTAGCATTGCACAGATTCTGAAATTATCTATTTTACAGAAAATGTTTTCTACATCTACTCTTTGGATTCTGCTTCAGTCCAGGATATATATATTTCAACTCTAGAAGAAACAATCCACAAAGTGACTTCCATTCCTTGGAGTTGGTTTAAGGAGATAATATAAATAGCTTAATATTTCTATTATAATCTCTGAGCTCAAAACCATGATAACAAACCCTACATTTCTTTCTATTCACTATTACATTACACTTAGTACTCGCCTAACATCATCTTTATTATTACCTATCTCTCTTTTTCAATCAAATTTGCTATCCCCTACCCTTCATCATCTGCATTCTCTTATGTCTTTAACATCTGAAGCAACAATACTCATAATGGAACTAAAGGAATAGTTCAATCAATCAGAACTGCTTTCTAAGGTAGACTTACAGTGAGAGCATCGCGGAACTGTTGAAGCCAAACCAAAGATATATCCTTTCTTTCAGATCCAATGATGCCATTGGAATCCCTAAGTAGAGAGGAAGATTCAACATTTTCCCCGCCAGGTACTTCCTCAGAGATAGAATCTGCACAAGTTCAGAATTGAGATTACTAATTACATACAAAGTTAGGGTTTCTAATAAAAACATATGGCAATCCCACAAGTCAAAGCCAATATATTTCTCCCTGTTTGAGAAACAAGAAGATATGTAGAGCATCTGATTTGAATGGTGTTTGAGTTACAGATTTAAGAATCTTTCACTGCAATCATATCTGTACTCTTTAATAGTGTCCTACAAGGCAATGAAATGTTCAGACAAGGATTTACTGTCATCAAGATTACTGAAAAATGAGATTTCCCCACTGATCTACCATGCTAAGGAAATATCTTCACAAAAGCAAAGGTAGAGGAAGGAGAAAAAGTATCAATGCTAACGGTAAATAGATAGTATTGTGGCCCCAAGCAATCATGACATGTAAACAGTTGAACACTACAAAAGCAGCAGCAAAGTGTTAGATTTTTGGGTTACTCCAAAAGTATTTACACCATGTTTGGGGGTGCTTCATGCGATTTGGGGTACATGGTGTATGTTCTACCCCTAGATGGTTCAAGATGGATTGCAGCACGAGAGATGGTCCATGATGGATATGCCAAGTTGAGATAGATTGCTCCAAGGATGCTTAACCTCAAGATGGTGCTAGCTTGGTGTTTTTCCCTTAGAAGTTGGAGTTTCCTGACATCTTTCATGATGGCCACATGGAGGGAACTACTTGCTTGGAGAGCAGTCCACTTGGGATGAGGAGCATTCTGCATCATAGAGGAGGGCTCCTAACCCTAAATGGAATGAGGCAGCTTGAATTCTTGTTTGGAGGATTGGAGATGGCTCGAGCTCCCTGGAGCTTCGACGGTGTTCTTGCAGGGGTAGATAACCCAATGGAGTACATTGCTTAGGAGGAATGGAGTCCAAAGAGGCTCATGATGGAGAGATATGTATGTGCCTTGTTTAGTTGCACCGCCTTGAAGCTGTTATTGTGCACAACATCACCTTGGAACACAGTACATGTACTTCAGAGTGGGTATCTCACTTCTGTTGGCCTAGAAGGGATCATGTAGGTTGTTTGTAAAGGATTGTACCCATATAGTATTGTTGGTCTCTTTTACCTCTTATATGAATAGAGGATGGAGAAAGTATTTCCATTCATGTCATCATTGTACTCTTTTCTTTGTCCTTGGCTTCTTGGAAGAAGTCGCTAGGGTTTCCTCATTAACCCTAGGAGGAGATATGAAGTCTAGAGGAGACATCTTTGTTGGAGCTTGATCCTTGTGAGATTATAGGGTTTACTCTTGTGAAGAAGACATTGATGATGATCACTCTACACTCTCTCTCTTAGATCTTCTTATTTACTTGGTCTCTTTTGTCTTGGAGCGCTAGGATTTCTTGAAGATTCCTAGGATTGATATTTCTACCCTAAGAAGACAAGAAGGTTAGGATTTGGTGATAAACCCTAGGGTGGATTTGTGAAGAAGAACAGAGGAGGATTCTTGCCCTAGTATCTTCTTGGTTGATCTAGGGTTTGATAATTTACCCTAGATAGGACTTTTTGAATAGTTGGAGATTTTGTACTAGCCTTGAGATAAGGATATAGCATATACTTGCACTTCATCTTGAGTTTATACAAGTTTCCAGCTGTCCATATCCTGTGCAATTTTCAAATTTGAATTTCAAATATATATGTTATTTTTGCATTCTTATTTACAATTGATTGTCTTGCTGATTTGACATAATTAAAAAGGCAAATTGTTAAATGTAATAACATCTAATGAAGAGCATAAGGGACTGATTTTACTATTGTTATACTACTGTAATAACTGCTATAAAAGTACATTTTTAGATCTGATTATTGGCTGGTAACTTGCCTTAGAAGGTGCTCAAACTTAATTCATTGTTTGGTATATTTTCTCCTTGAATTGCCATGAAGTGTGGGGCTAAGATCTGGAAAATTCTAGGGCTAAGATCTGGAAAATCTTCATTTAAGTGTCAATTCAGATAAAATAAGGTAAGATAATTTTATTAATGTCCAACAAATTACCACAAAAGTAGGTCAATGGCACTGTTAGGTACCAAGATGTCAATACAAAGTAGGAGCACCAAGGAGACTCCTATAAAATGAAATGAAGAAAGAAAAGTATGACCAAAACCTGGATATCAAACTCCACAGATGGAGAGACAATCTAGGAGAGATAAGATAAGATAATTTTATTAATGTCCAACAAATGTAAAGACCACTGTTGCATCTGGGTTGATTCTTGGGTTGGCTGATGATGCAACTTCAGTTTGGGACTTTTGTCAAACACTTTGACAACAAGCTCTAATATCACTGGAAAATCCTCAGCTAGATTTGGATTGATTTCTGAGTTGACTGTTTGCAGATTTTGGGCTGAGACTTCCATCAAACAGTGCAGATACAACTGCTATCATACCCCTGTGGCATGTGCTGCCCCCAAATCTGATATGACTGATTTTTGTGGTCGGTTTTGAGAAGATTTTTGAAGATTATATTCCAGATTTCATTCAACATAAATAGACACCATAAAAATGCACTTCAAATGTCTTTACTTGAATTAAATGTTAAAAGGCAATCCACATAAACACATAGAACTAATTGTAAGTCACTAACAGTTCAAACAGTGGTAAAATATGTAAATTTCCTTTAAAACTCAACTAGGGCTAAACAGTATATATATATTTCTACTGATAACCACACGAGTTTCTTTTACTAGTAATGCAGAGAAAGTAAACACTGAGAAACATCAACAATAATCACATCAATATAGACACAGTGTTTTGGATATGGAAACCCCCGGATAAAACCCAAGATGGGAAAACTAATGCAACAATCAAATATGAAATTTTATTATGAAGATATAGAGTAATTACAATCCAGCAGATGAATACACCCAACCTGGCAAAATAGAGCCTCTGCAAAGATCGCTGAGCAAACCCAATCGAAACAGTACAACCCCCTACACAGTTGTACGGCCTCTTGCGTCAGCAGTACGGCCCTCTCCGTCAACTGTACAGATCCGTACTACTGCTGTACGGCCTCTATCGAATCTGTATGACCTCTTGCTGGGTGAATGTGTACGGCCCCTGTGCTCTGCCTGATCTTCCTGCGATTCCTCTGGATCAAGCTCCTCCGTCTTCTCAGCAAACTTCTCTGTCTAACTTCTCTTTGTATCTGTGTATGTGTCCTCTCTATCAAATCTTCTTTTAACTCAATGGCTAAGCGAAAACCCTAACCCTCCAAATGGATCAATAGATGTGATCCTCCGGTGAGATCAATGGCCGAGATTAGATTAGCCATCACTTAAAATATTTCACTTTTCACTTTAGGAAAATCACATTAATACATTTGGCTTGTTGTTTAATGTCTTCTAGCATGCAAGGACACATGCAATGATAGAAGACCTTCCTTGTTGCCACTTTCTAACACTCCCTCACAACGAGGAAACGATTCGGTAACAACTTGTCTCTGAACTTCACAAAACTGTGTCTGCAAAGTGCCTTGGTGAAAATGCCTGCCACCTGCTCATCTATCTGAATGTACTCTAACCGAATGGTTCCTTTCAGTACACACTCTCTCAAGAAGCGATACCAAATATCAATGTGTTTGCTCTAGTCATTGAACACTAGATTTTAAGATAGTCTGATGCCACTATGATTGTCACAGTGAACCACTGTAGCCTCTAGCTCACACTCGAATAACCTTGAAAGCAACTTCCTCAACCACATTCCCACACAAGCAGCCAAACTAGCTGCCATGTACTCAGCCTCTGCCAAGCTCAATGTCTTTTGCTTCCTGCTGAACCAAGAGACAACCCTCGACCCAATGTTGAAGCAGCAACCTGAAATGCTATTCCGGTCTTCTACACATCCTTCCCAGTCAACATCTGTGAAGCCTACCAACTGTACACTCCCATTGCATTCATAAACCAACCCATACTCCATTGTACCTGTTATCCACTAATTTTGCACTTAGCTGGATTAGCTGAGGAGCCGCCAGTTGACAAACATGATAAATGTTTGATTCCAGTGTATCAGATGATCCGCCTTTGTGTCTAACCTGTTTTGGCTAGTCAGTTTTTTGTTTGAATAATTATGACCATGGCCCCGCGGGGTTTGTAATAAAATGTGCTAGTAGGGTGTTTTGAGTGGTTCAATCTCCTAAAACGTAGAATTTCAACTAAGGTATTCCAGGGAGTTTTTTGCCTTTGACAATTATGCTTTGCCTATAGCCGAGTATAATTGACGAGGTTTTCTCCTGCTTCCTCCAAAGCTGGAATGCCCAATTTTGAATTCGGGGCTTTGGGGGGTTATTAGAGCCCAACTAAGCATATATAAACCTACTAGACATTGTTAGAATAGACTATGGTCATGTCCTAAGTCACTAGGACCCTCGGAAAAAATTTCGAAAAAATTTTATCGGACGCGTCAAATTTTTAATTTTTTAATTTTTCCTAAGTTTTTAATTAAATTTTTCCATAATTTAAATGGAAAAATTCAATTTGTAATAAGTCAACCATCCGGGGTCCGTTTGCAGTGATTGAAGGCTCTAACCTTAAGCCAAAAATCATTCATGATCAGCCAGCCAGCTAGCATCAAGTTTCAGATCATCATTCGGCCACATAACTCATGTTTTCTCAAAAAAGTCAGTTTTGGGGAAAATATTGATTAATTAATAAAAAATGATTATTTCGGAGAAAATCCAAATCCCTCCAAATAAACTCGAATTCAGCGAAATAAAAGGCTAAAGTCCCCACTCTCATCCTCCCCCATTTGGAGAGGCTTGTGTTGTGTTTACTTGTGTATGCTTAAGTTAGATTTGTTTGTCTTCATCATTATTTGCATCTTATTCTTAGAATAATTGTTAATCCATCACATCTAAATCATTAATTAAGTTGATTATTCTATTTTAAATTGTTTATCTTTCCAAGTAAATCAACTGCTTAAATCTCTTGAATCACACCATAAGGTGGATCAAGAGTACTCTCTGTCGAAGAGTTTAATAACTCATCTTAGCTTCTTGTTCACATTTGTTTAATCAATTAACTCTTAAGTAAGACTTTTGAACTTGCAGAAACACAAGTCAAGAGCACTCTCTATCGGGGAGCATCTTAGTATTTGCATCATCCTTGCATTAGTCTCATCTAGATTAGATAAGACTCTTGAACCTTCATCATAAGGCAAGGTCAAGAGCGCTCTCTGTCGGAGAGTCTAATTAATTAACTTAATAAAATCTTCAACACACACACCCCTTTAATTAATTAACTCCCTTCCCTCCTTGCCGGAATATGCTCTGACCGATCTCTGATCGAAATACCCAGAAACAGCACTGGATCTTTAAACCTTACAAGAGTAACTTAATTAAAACTTTTCCCCCATAACCAACGCACCAGCGTTGTTTCGTTTAAATACCAAGGCATGTGGGCAAATTCCAAGTGTGGGCGTCGGGCTACCCAATCTGGGCATAGGTAGTTAAGTTATTGAACACTTACCTGTGATCCCAGACAGGTCCGTCATGTCTTCGAACGGAGCCACTGAAGGTATTTTCGGTTAGGACATCTAGCTACCGTAAGCAAGACCACTATTAAAAATTATTAAAATCTACCAAGAGCACTTGCAAAACCTAATACTCACTAGCTTAATTCCTAGATTTTATTTCACGCATTTATTTGACTCCATAAGGCACTGGTCCTTTGTTATATTTGATTAATTTTCTATCTTGATCAACTGTCTATGGTCCATTTCAATTGATCATATTTGAATGCTTAAGTTATAAGTCTAGAATCTTTGCTTATCTGTGTGATCTCTTGTTAGCAACATGGATTGCTTTGATTAATCATCATCCCCTTAATATTAATCATTTTAAATCACAATAACTCCTAAACAACACCCATCCGCATCCAAAACATCCAAAACTTAACTTAAACATTGAGGCATAGAAAACTCTTTGTTAGGGACTACCCCCCTTGGCACCCGTCCCTCTGCCAAACCTCCAAGCCTAAGAAGTAATGCATCAACCCAAGGTCTTTTATCTCAAACTCAACTGCAAGGTTGGACTTGCAGTCGCCAATCAAACTCTCATCTACTGTAAGAAATAGATCATCTACATATAGCACCAGTATGAGAGGAACCTCACCTGATAAGAAGCACAGGTTGTGGTCCGCCTCACACCGCTGGAATCCCATCTCCTGTAGATAGTTGTCTATCCTCGAGTAGCATGCTCGATGTTCCTTCTTGAGCCCATAAAGAGCTTGTTATCACCAACCTTGTAATTGCCTATGTATGGTGGATCCAGGATGGATGGTAGAGGGGCAAGCAACTAAGGAGGTGGAACCAAGACTTCCTAGACTCCCAAATGGATGGTCGTCACGTCAATCAAGGCAGCCTTCACTTTATGTTATCTAAGTCCAAGACAAGAAAGGGGGAGACCTAGATCTACTCTCGACAAGAGAGATCAGACCTAGACACCAGATCAGATCAAGTAGGCTTGAGGTACGTAAGGTGTAAGGTAATTGAAGACCCTAGATCTATGGGAGATGTTACCAGGTGTGCCAAAGATTTGGATTAGGGTTTTGGAAGTGTTAAGTTCGATCCAAAGTGGAACCAAGGTGACATGTGGGGTTGATACAAGATCTAGGGTTGAGGTACTAGCAACTGATGAAGATAACCGTTGCCTTGGGAAACGTAAACAATGCAGGGTGATTAAGGACAGAGCTGGGACTATCTAGTACCAAAGGAATAGACTCAATGAAAGATGTGACAATGTCAAAGTACCTGAGTCATCAAAGAAAAGTCAACTTTTAGGGAAAAGAGTTCAAAAGAAGGCTAGCGCTAGGCTTGGAGATCTGTAACACCTCGGTTTTGACCCCATTTGCATTGAATGTATATGATGTATATATTGTAATTAATCGTGGTGTGGAGCTAAAGGAAAAAGCCCCACCATCGATTTAGCGTTTAATGTTTCGGCGATTAAAATCGTTGCCGATGGTATATCGTGATATCCGGCACATTATAATTTTGGCATTATGTAATTATGTTTTTTAATTAAAATGAACCCCGACCGGCTATGTCAATGCAACCATAATGAAAAGGGAATGATTTTCCTAAAGATAGGGAGGGAAATTATTAAACTTTGGGCCAATGGAGAAACGCCAAGTGTCAGCTGTTAAACCCATTTAGTTGTCACCCACCCTTTTGACCTACTCACTTTCCCTTGTCTCAATTAGTCAACTACCAAATTAAAAACCTCTGTTGTTAGTTGGGAAATTATTGCTGAGCAGTGGTGTGTGGCAAGACTGTCAGTCCTTGCCCACACGCACACTCCACCAGCAGACTCTTTCACCCTCACGTGGGCATTCTTGCATTTTGCCCATCCTCACGTAGAGACAGTCGTTCTTCTCCTCAGGCACAGGCTTGGCATTTTTACTCACGCAGAGAGTTGGGAGAGCGGCCTCACGAGCACGATTTTTGCTGTGTATGTGAATTTCGTGGTTGGGAAATTTTGTTGTGGGTATTTCTCTTCGTTGTGGGTCTGACCATGTGAATTCACCTCCACATGGGTTGTTTTTCCTTCCTCACGCAACTGAGAAATCGATTCCGTTGGTTTCCCCATGATTTTGGTTGTTGTGGGTTGATTTACGTTTTTGGGTTGCCGTGGGTTCTTATTGAGTCATTTTGGCCACGATAGGGCCAAGAAGGACTCAAGAATCGAATTTCCCAATCAGGGCTGTATATTACCTAAATTGTCACCTCGTTGGTTCTGTGGTGTTTGATTTCTTCCCCAGAGCTATGAATTGCTTGTTTTACTGTGTGTATGCAGTGGTTGGTCTTTGGACTGTGTTGGAGTGGGAATGAAGGCTTGGTATACTTGATAAACCTGGTGTGTTTGGGAGCCACATAGACAGAGCTAGAGGGCTGGCTTTCTTCTACACAACCCCTGAATAGCACTGGAAGGGAAGTCAGGGCCTGAGGGACTGTGTAGCAGAGAAGGGGCTGATTCCTTGTGTTGGGTGTGTGTGGGTGTCCTAGAAGTCAGGCTAGTTCTGGTGTAGGTGTCCTTAGCTCTCTAGTGAGCCCACCAGCTTAGCATTCAGCTTTTCCCAGCTCCCTGATGGCCTGATAAACCCAATTGTGTTGGCTTGGCTGATTTCTGTATCTTTGGCTATGTGTGAGCCTGCTTAGTTCCTTATTCCTTGGGGAATCATGCCCCGCTCGGGGGTGGCAGTGTTGCTGAGAGATTAAGGAGCATGTTACCAACTATTTTGTACAATAGTTGAACTTCCTATTGAGCCGCCAGTTATCGAGCATGATGAATGCTCATCTCCAAAGTTCAGAAGTTCAGTGTGTTCCAGACTTAGCTAGTTTTTGGCTGGGCTTTTTATTTTTGTAAGATACATGTTCATACCCCCTTGGGAAAAATGTAAAAAATGTCCTAGGATTTAATTTTTTATAAAAGGCTTGGCTTCCCGGACTTGGGCATCAAGCCGACTAGCCCAGAGTGTTTTTTCCCTTGGTTATTATTGGCCGTTGAATAAACGATAAATAATTTCTGAGTTTTTCACTCGCTCCTCCAAAGCTGGTATTATACTTAGGTGCATCAACAACCAGGATTCTAAGAAGATATTAGCAAAGTTTCACTCAAGATTTTGTGGAGGCCATTATGCAGCAAATACAACTGCCCACAAAATTTTGAGAGTTGGATATTACTGGCCAACCATTTTTGCGGATGCTCACAAGCATGTCAAATGTTGCCAGGAGTGTCAGCTTTTCACTGGGAAGCAGCAGTTGGCAGCTCTTCCCCTTACTCCGGTTGTCGTCCTTGCCCCTTTCCAGCAGTGGGGGCTTGATTTTATTGGCAAATTCAAGGACAACTCCAGCAATGGTTTTTGCTAGATTCTCACAGCAACCGATTACTTCACCAAGTGGGTAGAGGCCATACCCACCAAAACCGCCACCGAGAAGGTTGTTATTGACTTCATCGAGGAAAGAATCATCACCAGATTCGGAACTCCCCTTAAAATAACAACTGATAATGCCAAAGCCTTTAGTTCAGGAGCAGTAAATGACTTATGCTTTAGATATGGTATTATCCTATCCCATTCATCAGATTACTATCCTCGGGGCAATGGACTTGCTGAGTCTACTAATAAAAATCTGATGACTATCCTCAAGAAGACTGTGGGGGATAATAAGAGATCATGGGATAGAAAAATTAAGTATGCTGTGTGGGCAAATAGAATCACTAAAAAGAACTCAACTGGAAAGTCACCCTTTGAGCTGGTGTATGGACTCACAGCCACCCTTCCGGTTAGCATGCAGATTCCGATCTTCAGGATGTTAAGTGAATATGGCACAGAACAGGCAGAAATGGAGCAAAGAATTAATCAGATTATAGAATTGGATGAGTCTAGAAGGGCCGCCCTTAATCAGTCACTCAGACATCAAGAAAGCATGAAGGGCACCTTTGACAAGTCAGCTAGGCCGAGATCTTTCCAAATAGGAGATACTGTTCTCTTATGGGACAAGAGAAGGGAGAAGCCTGGGAAGCATGGAAAATTTGATAGCCTTTGGAAAGGCCCATTTATCATCCGTGACATAACTGGCACCAATTCTTTTTTCCTTAACACCATGGATGGAGAAATATTAAACCTGCACATGAATGGGCAACACCTGAAGCCTTTTTATCGAAACAACCTCCAAGATGACCAAGGGATCATCCCAGGGCTTTTCTAAAGTCATCCTTGTTGTATTTTATGTATTTTATTCTTGTACTATATTTTTTGTATCATATCTTTGTAGAATGTTGTATCAAAGCTCCTTACTTTTGTATATTAGCATATGTATTATACTTCACTTATATATGCTGAAAAAGAAAAAGTTTATTTCATGTACTTTATTTCGAAAAAGGAAAAATATTTTCTGGTGTTTCATCATGGCATATTTTTATCATATACGTGGACCTGAGACACTTCTGTTTACATGCAGGTACCAAAGATTCTTGGATTCTTAGACACTCTTTTTGATCAATAGATCAAGCAAGTACCTGTCCCACAGTTGGAGCCAGATGTTACAAACTATTTTGTACAATAGTTGAACTTCCTATTGAGCCGCCAGTTATCGAGCATGATGAATGCTCATCTCCAGAGTTCAGAAGTTCAGTGTATTCCAAAGTTAGCCAGTTTTTGGCTGGGCTTTTTATTTTTGTAAGATACATGTTCATACCCCTTTGGGGAAAATGTAAAAAATGTCTTAGCATTTAAGTTTTTATAAAAGGCTCGGCTTCCTGGACTTGGGCATCAAGCCGACTAGCCCAGAGTGTTTTTTCCCTTGGTTATTATTGGTTGTTGAATAAACGATCAATAATTTCTAAGTTTTTCATTCGCTCCTCCAAAGCTGGGGTAGTTGTCTTGGTGTTTCGGCCTTGGGAGGTTGTTAGAGCCTTCGTGTCAGTATTTTTTGTCATGCTAGGCATTCCGATTGAGTCGTATGAACATGTACCGGGTCCCCCTAAAGTTTCGTTGGATTCCGTGAAAAATAATTTTTTTCGTTTTTTAAGCCGTTTTTTAATGGTTTAAATGGAAAAATTCAAAATGTAATAAAAGAATGATCCGAAGTCCGTTTTCGGCATGGTTGGGCTCATTTTCAAGCCCGGAGCAGCATCTTTACCCCGGGGTCCACTTTCACTAAGTTTCAGCTGGCCGAAGCATCCCAAAAGTCATCATTCGGCTAGCAGAGCATCAGAGTAGCATTTAAATGCTAAAAGTGAACATTTTGGCACTTGGTCAAAATATTCAAAAAAGTCAAAATTGAATATTTTAATGGTGTGGTGACTTGGCATATGGGTCCCCATTAACTTACAACCCTCTTCCACCATGATGGAGGTTAGACTTTGGTTTAAAAATTGGAATTCGAATTTAATTTCATGAAAACAAATTCACGTGAAGAGACTCACGCTAGTGTGATGTGTTGAGTGAGATGGGGGGGGACCCATCCACTTAATATATTAAAAAATTATAAGCCATGTTTTAATACCATGCCATGTCATAATGTATCCAACTCCATCCAGCGAATTGTTCAAAATAAAGGGTGACGTGAAGGAGAGCTCACTCTAGCGAATGGGTGGAAACGAATGGTATCAAGTGTGGTCCCCTCCACATTATAAATTAAAACTATGGCATATATTTCCATAATGTATTCCATGCACAGCGACTGATTTCAAATAATTATAATGATGTCAACCATTCGCCAAGCTGCCGTACCATACTCACGTGGAAGGAAGCCCAGGCGTGAGGAATTGAAGCCAATAGAATTTGGTGGTTGAGTGCATCTTGTCGTTTTGGATTAATTCATGTGTTGGCAATTCTAGTGCGAGTTCAAGTGAGTGGGTAGATTATGAGATCGAAGGTATTGAAGGATTGAGCCGGCATGTGGAGCAAGCGAGTGGGTTGGTAGGGAGCTTGGTGGGTACACATGGATATATGGCACCTCCTCCTTGTTTTGGAATCCAATCAACTCAAATCAATCCCACCAGTCACTCCTTCAACAAAGGTTCAGTTCAATTTAGCTCCTCTTCAACTCACTTAACTCTGGCTTGATCCTTAGTTCATGAATGCCCCCCCTGGGGCTTTGGTTTTTGTATAAATAGAGGTGCTTGGCACTCTCTTCTTCATGGAGATTTTGGGCATGAACACTCTACCAAAATTATTGTAATATTTGTTTGAAGTTGGAATAAAGTTGTGACTTTGGAGGTCAATGCATGAGTTATTGGAGTTGTGGATTCACATTGCCTTTGGTGATATCTCTCTTACCCTTCCTTTTCAATTATTAAATCATTATTCATTATATACTCTGTTGCCGCCTAATACACACTTTATGACACGGGAAAGTCTCCAACCCGCTTTGTGTGTCCTTGGGGGCAAGTTAGAGCTGGGGACCACTGTCACCACAGTCCACAACTCCTCCGTTTAGGCTAGATCCCAACAGAGCCAAGGGGGGTAGTCCCTACAGGAAAATAAGTTCCAGATTTATTAACTATTAGTTAAAGGGATCTTTTACTAAGATTACAAAATTACAAGACCAGTGCCTAGATTAAATGGAGTCAAAATATTCCACATTACAAACGATAACAAATCAAGGTATCTAAGCAATGTACAGATGAATTAAATTTATCAATATAAACAAATGAACAAGATTTACAAGATAGCAGAAAAAGTGCTTTAAGTGAAGATTATTAAGCCAACAGTAAATTAAAAAAGGAAAGACTTTAAGTTAAATTACTTGAAGCAGTTTACAATGGTTAAGCATTCACCAAATGAACAATTGCAGAACTGAAAGTAAATACTTGTAACTGAAAAGTGAAAGGCTTGCAAATAAAATAAAAGTGAAAGTGTTTGTAGTAAAACCTTGAACAGCAGGGCAAAGATAAAAATGACCAATGTTTGTAGGACGTTTTGCAATGCTTCTTGGTTCGTTTTAATAAATTTTATTAAAGTTTAAGTCTTTGATTAAGTTTTAGATCCGGTGGTGTGACTACCCCGATCTAGTTCTTCTCAAATCGAAGATGGAATGCTGTTGCGCTCAACAGGCGGAAGCAAGCCCACCCCTAGCTCACAGGTCAAACCCCAATGGCCCGGTGCTCACAAGGAGGACGACGAAGCACCTAGAGACCCCCTCGGTCTGCTACCCCTTGCAGCTTTCGAGTCACTGTTTTTAATCAACTTGAAAATCTCTAGATGGATGCCTATTAAACTAGGACTTCCCTTTCCCCTGGTCGTATCTCGGAGTACCCCGGAGGGTGATAACCGAGTAGAGGAGCAGGATGTTGGAAGTTGTTGTTGGTAAATTTTAATAATAAATTTTTATCTTGATGGTTAAGATGCAAGGTTTATTTTAAGTTATCAAAAACATCACCAAGCGATATCCCTTATGGGAGGTGCTGGTATTCGATCTTGGACTGAAAATTTGAATGTGAAGATTGTAGATTGTAGTACAAGAAAAGGAAAATTAGTCTAATTACCTAAGCCCCCACTTCCCCTACTTTTCATATCCAGCTTGAATTCCCTAAAGGGAGATGACAAGTGGATAGAGGATACACAGGGTGGGTGAATTGTATGATTACTTCTTTTGACAGAAAAATAAAATAAAAACTGAACTTGAAAGAAACTGTAACTAACTAGAACAATGCTTAACCGCACAACAATCTCTGTGACAGAGATGGTAGTCTGTCACAGAGATAAGTGGGTAGAAAGGAAACTGATTAAGCTAACCTCACAACAATCTCTGTTACAGAGATGGTGGTCTGTAACAGAGATAGGTGGGTGAATGAATAAAACAGTAAACTAACCTCACTTCAATCTTTGTGACAGAGATGGTGGTCTGTCACAAAGAGAGGTGGGTGAACAGAAAATAAAACAATTTTCTACTTCCTAATCTATTTATGTGTATATTACAAATGCTTTATAAATTTTGCAGAATACCCCAAGAGGACTCCTCTTTGGGGTTTACAAATAATAGAAGAGGAAGGAAAGAGTTGAGGGCTTGAACCCCTTTTGGAACCAGTTGAAGGTTGAGGTATTTCTGTGTCCTTTTGGGCAGCAACTCTCCTTTAAATGTGCACAACCTGTCAAAAAACAGCGAGCTATTCTTCGCTGCAAATCACATGAAATACTAAAAAAATTGCTGTTGCAATATTAGTACAAAATTTACAACTTTTTACATAAAAATCTGAACGAAAGTATGACAGAAATATGAAGTTTAGGGGGCTGAAAACTGAGTTTCCAACCACCTAAATGATGCTAAAACAGTAGCAAATAAAGCCTATACTAATGTGCTAAGGGTTAGGGCCTTAAAACCAAGGTTTTTATCACTATACAGTGATAAAAACTGAGTTTCAAAACCCTTTTTACAGAAAGTGCGAAAATGAAAAACTGTTTTTTAAAACAATGGAAGGGGCACTCCTTCGCTTTGGATCCCTGCAATAAACTTATAGAAGCTGCAAAATATGAGCAAAGAGGTGAGTAAACAAATAAACCCTACAAAATACTTTGTAGAGTCTTACTAATCTACTCACAAATGTAGGTAAAAACACTTCTACCTACAAGTTTCTCCACAAAATATTTTGTGGAGAACTATCCAAGCTAATACAAATGCAACTAAATAAAAATAAAAGTTCCTCCGAAGCATTTACTTGTATTATGGCCCAACCAGGGCAAGAATATTACAATGGCAAGAAGAAAATGTGAGAGAAGAGTCGAGAAGTAATCCGGCAGCATAACAATAGCATGAGAGAGCATGTCAAATAAGGGAGTGAGACCCTCATTATATAGTTGAGGAAGACCCCAACCCCTTGAATATCAATGGCCAAAATTAGATCTAGATCTAGATTAGATCTCCACCACTAGATCTAGGTATTTGACTTTTTACCACTCTCAATCAATCTACACCCTTAGATTGCTTTTTAATCCATGGCTTGAGTGCTTGATCCATGTCTTAATCATTCTCCACCCTTAGATCTAGGGTTTTTGACCAAGTGGGGGCCCCCTTTGACTCAAATTTTAATTTTTATCTTTAATTTTATCTTTAATTTTTTAATCTTTTATTTTCAATTTTTAATCTTTAATCTTTAATATTTTATTTTTTGATTTTCTATTAATATTTTATTTTTTAATTTTTTAATCACTATCTTTTATTTTAAATCTTTTATTTATTTTATTGTTTTATCTTTTATTTTATTTTTTGGTTTTGTTTTTATCTTTTATTTTTCTTTGTTCTTCTATTTTTATTTTTATCTTTTATTTTAATTTTAATTTTTAATTTTTTAATTTTTTAATTTTTATCTTTTTTATTTTTTATTTTATCTTTTTATTTTTTATTTTTTATTTTTTAATCTTTTATTTAAATCTTTTATTTTTTATCTTTTATTAAGACAAGAGGGGCACCCCACTTAGGAAATCTTCAAAAAATTATTTTGACCATGGGGGAGGTTTATTTAAATAAAATTTGACTATGCTTAGTCACCTCCCAAACTTAATTACCATGGCCTTATTTGATTTTTTCCTTCAAAATCAAATAATTTAAATTTTTGACTTAGGGAAATTAATTAATTCCCTAGGAAAAATAGACCTTGCTTAACCAAAAATGGCCTATCTCCTCAACTGCTTATCAGAATGACATGGGAATCGAAGCAGTGGCTTAGGGGGTTTCATAGCAATTTTACCTTGCATTCATAGCCCCTATTACAAAATGCCATGCTTGAGCAATTATATTATTACATCAAAACTCAGTTAATTAACCACCAAGGGGTGAAATTAATTAACTGGAAAAAATAAATAAAAATACGACGACATAACGAAACTCCGCAAGACTCTATACAAATGTCTAGCATGGTCATGAATAACATTTTAAAACCTTAGCCACCCCATGGACTTGACTGCTAGAACGCCCGTCACCACTTTGGAGGATTTTGAGTGAAAAACCAAACCAATTAAAATCGTTTACTCAACAAGATCAATTGGAAAGGAAAAAAAACACTCGATGAGGGGGCTTCCCTAACAACCAGTTCCATGGTGTGGCGTCCATATCATATGACCCACACTAGTACATATAATTACATTAATTTTCCCACGCAGGGGAGCGGACATTTCGTTTTACAAAAAGGGGCAATTGCCCTGCAGAAGTGAAAAAATCCTCAAATTTTTTCCAAGGTACAATTTGTACAATTATGTACATTTTCATGTACATGGAGTTGCCACCTAGTCGAAATAGGTGGGCAACATACTCTAGAAGGGCTAACAATCTAGTTTATGAGTATCTTGTTCGGATTTGATATTGTTTGTCGTTAGAGGAAATTTCAACTCAAAATGGGCCTTTTAACTTTAACTCAAATTCCATGTCATCATGTGTTAGCCAATGAAATTGCTTTAAATTTGAAATACCGTATAAGTCTTAAACACTTTTTTAATATAAATTTGGGGATAGGTATCATAAAAAACTACTTTTTTTGTTTGTATTTTCGACATATCTCCCCGTTTGTTTACTCAAATTTTGATCGAGAGAGCTTGTTGGATGCAGAATTAAATTTTGCATCCAACGAATACCCACTCGACATAGTTTTGACGAACCCTGCTACCCGAAAAACAAGAAATACCTGAAAAAATGTGATGATGACAACTGCAACCCGAAAAACAAGAAATACGTGAAAAAATGTGATGATGATTATTTACTCAAATTTTGATCGGGAGAGCTTGTTGGATGCGGAATTAAATTTTGCATCCAACGAATACCCACTCGACATAGTTTTGACGAACCCTGCTACCCGAAAAACAAGAAATACCTGAAAAAATGTGATGATGACAACTGCAACCCGAAAAACAAGAAATACGTGAAAAAATGTGATGATGATTATTTACTCAAATTTTGATCGGGAGAGCTTGTTGGATGCGGAATTAAATTTTGCATCCAACGAATACCCACTCGACATAGTTTTGACGAACCCTGCTACCCGAAAAACAAGAAATACCTGAAAAAATGTGATGATGACAACTGCAACCCGAAAAACAAGAAATACGTGAAAAAATGTGATGATGATTATTTACTCAAATTTTGATCGGGAGAGCTTGTTGGATGCGGAATTAAATTTTGCATCCAACGAATACCCACTCGACATAGTTTTGACGAACCCTGCTACCCGAAAAACAAGAAATACCTGAAAAAATGTGATGATGACAACTGCAACCCGAAAAACAAGAAATACGTGAAAAAATGTGATGATGATTATTTACTCAAATTTTGATCGGGAGAGCTTGTTGGATGCGGAATTAAATTTTGCATCCAACGAATACCCACTCGACATAGTTTTGACGAACCCTGCTACCCGAAAAACAAGAAATACCTGAAAAAATGTGATGATGACAACTGCAACCCGAA
>LPNX010331852.1:34256-57334 GCA_001517045.1 Pseudotsuga menziesii
AAACAAGAAATACCTGAAAAAATGTGATGATGATGTCATCATCACATTTTTTCACGTATTTCTTGTTTTTCGGGTAGCAAAGTCTGTCAAAACTATGCCGAGTGGGTTTTCGTTTGATGCGGAATTTAATTCCACATCCAACGAGCTCTCTCGATCAAAATTTGAGTAAAAACACGGGGAGATATGTCAAAAATACAAACAAAAAAATAGTTTTTTCTTTTCTTCCTCCAAAATTAATAAATATTATTTTATTATTTTAACTATTATTTTATTAATTTTTTTTAGGAGGCCCATTTTGAGGTGAAATTTCCTCTAATGAAGGGTTTTGTAGAGATCATCAGGGGTGAAGATCAAGCTCTTCTTCATGAACCAGTGGCTTTTTTCATCTAACTCCTTCATTTTGCAGGTTCTTCTAAGCACTTCCCAATCCAAGAAAGAGACACAACAGTCAGAGCTTCTCCTTCCTTCCATCAATAAAGATTAAAAAACACACTTGGTTACCTGGATTTACGAACTTCCCTCTTCTATTTCTCTTATTTGCTCCTTGATTTTCTCAATTTCTTGCTTGCTACCCTCTTCTTCCTTGCCTTGTTTTGCTTGCCTTTACCTTTTCTTCTTCGCTGCCCTCTTTTCACTTTAGTTTGCAGCCTCTTTTCTTCACTTTGGACAGCCCTCTTTTGCCCTAGTTTTTTGCATTTTTTTGCCCTAGTTTTTGGCCCTATCTCTCTCCTTCTTGGACAACCATCTTCATCTTCTTTCACTGCCCCGTTTTCACTACTTTTTGCATTTCTTTGGTCATCTAGTTCGCTGCCCTATTCTTCCCTTCTCTTGTTTTTTTATTGCCTTTTGTCTTCCTCCCTTTCTCCCATCCTTTCTCTTTTGTTTCAGCCTTCTTTTGCCTCATCCTTTTTGCTCTTTTATCTTCTCCTTTTCCCTTTTTCGCAAGTTTGAAACAAAATTTTGAATAAAAAGTAAATCACTCTCATTTTTTACATAAAGTTCAATAATAATAAGTTGTATGCTTTCCTTCAAAAGTCCTTTAAAAGGTTGAATTCCTAAAGGCAAGTTGTATAATCTTAATAAAAGATCTTTGTTTGAGTGGGGTTTTTAAGTCCCCACTCTCATCCTCCCCCATTTGGAGAGGTTTGTGTTGTTTTCATCTTCTTATGTGCTTAGATTAGATGTGCTTGTGCTCATAATATTTGCATCATTTCTCTTATTAAAATACTAATTGTTAAATTAGCATATTTGATTCATTGAATAAGTTGATTACTTCATCTCTCGATTTTGTATCTTTCATAAGTAAATCAACTACCTAACATTTATAAATCTCTTGAATCTCACCATAAGGTGGATCAAGAGTGCTCTCTGTCGGAGAGATTAATAAACCATCTTCACTTTACTTTTGTGCATCTTATTGTTTAATCAAGTTAATGGATTAAGTAAGACTCTTGAACTTGCAGAAACACAAGTCAAGAGCACTCTCTATCGGAGAGCATCATTAGTCTTGAATGATCCTTACATTAGGCATCTAGATTAGATAAGACTCTTTAACCTTTGTCATAAGACAAGGTCAAAAGTGCTCTCTGTCGGAGAGTTTAATTAATTGACTTAATAAAATCTTTCAACTCACACTCCCTCTAATTAATTTACTTCGTTGATCTCCTTCGCCTAGTATGCTCTGCCGACTTTCGAGTTAGGCTCGTACTCAGAATGGTGAATGGACTTGCTAAGACCACAACAACAATATAATTAAAACTTTTCCCCCCATAACCAACGCACCAGCGTTGTCTCGATAAAATACTCAAGTAGTGGACACAGTTGGTTAAGTTGGTTAAGTTATTGAACACCTAGCTGTGATTCCAGACAGGTCCATCATGTCTTCGAACGGAGCCACTGAAAATATTTCCGGTTAGGATTTCCAAACACCTTAAGCAAGATCACCATTAAAATCTTTAAAACTTACCAAGAACACTCGCACAACCTAACATTCATCGATTTAAGTTCCAGACTTGTGTTTATTGCTTTCAGCGCATTTCAGTTTCATCGACTCCATAAGGCACTGGTCCGTGTTTTGTTTTGCATAATTATATGATCAATTGTCTATGGCTTACTATAATTGTTATCATTGAATTCATACTTGATGTCTAGAACTTAAATTCATCTTTTAATCTCTCATTGCAACGTGGATTGCCTTTTTGATCTTGTTTCATATTCATAATAAGTAAAACACCTTCTAATCGCAATAACTCCTAAAAAACACCCATCCGCATCCGCAACCTTCAAATACATTTTAACAACTTAAGAGTCGTAGAAAACTCTTTTGTAGGGACTACCCCACCTGGCTCCGTTAGGAGTTAGCTTAAACAGAGGAGCTAGGAGTAGGTGACAGTACGTAGCATAGTTTTAAAACTCAGACTTGGACTTGGAATCGGCCGAGGGTCAACTTGGGCTCGGACTCGTACTCGACAATGAATCGGTAATGACTCGGCTGATTCGAATTTAATGACTCGACTTAAAAACACATAAAATATTTAAATTTTAAAGAAAAAAATATTTTTAATATTTTGATCCATGATTCCAAAGCATTAGAGACAAAATAACCGAAGTCTGCCCATATATATACTATATACCATATAAGGATGAAGTTGTGAACATATCGAAATGTCACGATGTGTACTGTGCAATACATATCTCGAAGATTGCAACAAAATGAAAATACACTATCAAAGAAGGCCTAGATGGCTTGTAGAGTGGCATAATTCACTAATTTATTTTATTTGATTCTTTCCATATTCAATATAGTTATTATTTTACCATCTGCTAAATTGCTAATTCAAATATAACCATAACCTCATAGGCATATACAGACTTTGCTGATCAAAGTAAACAAATATCATGTGTTGAAAATCCAGATTCCATACTCATGATTCCAAGTTCCAACCATGCAAAATTTCCTTCTAGTTTCTCATAGTTACAAGAAATATCAACAAAATGGCAATGAATGGGCCTCAACGCTGCTTAACCCACTCACAATGGGAGAGAAACTCCGGTTTATAAAGAATAGTAAAGTAACAAGATCTGGAAATTGTTTATAATACAAGAATTACAATAGTCCTAAATGACCATTAGCAAAAATCGTTAGTAGGTTAAGAGACAAGAATAGGCATAGTATTAACTAACATGCAGGGCATATCTGAAGTCCCAAAGTTTATGAATTAATTAAAAAAAATTAAAAATTTAGTCTTTATAACTTCATGCATCAACTCGGATTAACTCGGGCGAGTCATCCCATTACTCGGGCGACTTGACCAGTTCAGTACCGAACCGGATGAGTTGGACATCAACTCAGGCGGTTCGGTATCGAATTGGTCACCCGAGCCGGTTTAGAGGCCGAGTCAGCTCGGCTGGAGGTCAACTCGGCCAACTTGGCCGAGTTTTAAAACACTGGTACCTAGCTCTGTGCTTGCCCCCAAGGTCAAACCTCTCCCACTTTCCTAAGTGAGGAGACAGCTTTCAATTGATTTCTGCTGCTAGTGTGCAGTCGGCGGACAACATCTTTTGGCGCCGTTGCCGAGGACAAATCATTTTGTTCCTAAACAACCTTTGTTTCTTTTAGTTTTTACCTTTTTTCCCCTTTTTGGTACATTTTAGTCCAATCACTCTCCGAAATTAGACTTAAGTCCACCTGGCGACTCCACTGTCAGTTAACACCTCAAGGTATTCTACTAGAAGAAACTCTGAAGGTTTGTTCGATTTCATCCCTGACCCTGAAAAAGTCTATAGGAGGAGACTGAACAAACTAGCTTCTCGTAGGATCCTTGCAAAACTTGGATCTGAGTCTGTTTCAGACATCCACCTTTTATTTCCAGAAAAATTAGAAAGTTTGCAAAACAATAACTGTTTCCTTGACACAATGGGTGAGTTCTTTACTCAGCTCAACTTTACTCAGATAGCAGGTCAACCTCATGACATTTTTGAAAAGGCTATCGACAAACTTACAACATATAATGGCACTGATGCCTCCGTCTCTGCTGAGCAACATCTCAGAAATTTCTCCAGACGCTGTGGTGCCCATCTCAGGGGTACTGACAAACATGAGGATGTATCCATGACCCTGTTTGCTTTGTCTTTGGATGGCAAGGCTGGCAACTGGTATGATAATTTGCCAAACAATTCTTTCACCACCATAGCGGACTTCAAGACTGCTTTCCTTGGAAAGTTTGGCAGTAAAAAGGAACCTAGACATCTAGTAGCAGCTTTGACTAGCATGAAAAAATCTGAAACTGAAACAATGGATGAGTTCAATAACAGGTTCACTGAATTGGCAAATTCCATCCCTGCCACTTATTCTCCTCCAACAGCTTATGTTTTGGACTATTACATTGAAGCACTAAGTGGCAAGATCTAGTACCAGATTAGAGACAAGGAGCCAGCTACTTTACTTCTAGCTCAGGGTTTGGCTGTCAAAATTGATAAGAATATGCAGTCATCTGGTAAATCTAACCTCCAGGGTTATTCAAGGTCTTCAACTCCTTTGAAAATTAATGAACCTAGAGACAAGGATCCTTTATCAGCTATGAAGGATGCCTATGAGAAACAGATGATTGAAATGAAAAGAGAGATGAAGAAAAATATGGAGGAAGCAGAACAGAAACATTTAGCGCAGTTGAAGGAAATTCAGAATAGGGTAATAACAATGGAAAGAACTCAAACTCAGCCTGCTCCTAGAACCTTTCCTGCCAAACCAACATGGCAAAGAAAGAATCCCAACCATGAGCAAAGGCCTCCTCATCAGCTTGAGGCTACTAATGTGGTTGAGCCTTACAAACCTTTTTGTAGAGCATGCAGAGATTTCCATGAGGAATCTGGCTGTCATTATGCATGTTATGTCCAAGAGCATGGTTATCCCGAGGGGTGCGGTCCTAGTACGTCTGCAAGCCAGCCTGATTATATCAACAACACAGATGACATCCCTAGCATCTCCATAGGAAATTGGCCACATGCCAATCATTATGAAAAGAAAGTTGACCACTTAACTCAATACTATGGTGAGATGCCTTCAACCGAGCAGATCAACAATGCTCAAAACTTCAAGTGAATAACTTATCAAAGAAAGGGGTCTTCTGCACAGAACATTCCTAAGGTAATAGCTCCTAATCCTCCCAAAGAAGTAGAAACTAAAGAAATTGTTGATTTAAGTTTTGACTTAGGTAATTGGCTAGCAAATACAAAAGTCCCTGTTCCAATCCTTGAATTATGTAAAATCCCTGGCCAAAGAGAGAGACTTTTGAAAATCCTAGACCCTCCAAGTAATGTTGATTCTCAAACTAAAGAAAGTCCTTCAAATCCTGTAAAGCCCCTTACCCCTAAAAAGGTCGCCTTTTTTGATACTGGGGAGCGAACTTCAAATAATGTCTTTGCCGATCCACCTATAGTTCTACATACTAGGGACCCAAGAAAAGAGGATCATCCCCCTTTTTACATATCATTGATGATGGGTGATCTTCTTCTACACAATTGTATGTTAGACTCGGGATCTAGTTCCAGCATCATGACCAAAAAAGTCATGCAGCAGCTTGACTTAAGAACCACAAGGCCATACCAGAATATATGTGCCATGGACTCTAGACCGGTTAAAGTTGAAGGGATGATTGAGAACCAGTTGGTTAGATTGGCTACATTTCCGGATATCCAGATCACTATGGACATCCTTGTTATATATGTTCCAGACAAATGGGGTATGTTGCTTTCTAGGAAATGGGGTGCCACTTTGGGAGGATCTATCCAGATGGATTGGACCTATGCCACCGTTCCAGCATCAGAGTTTTCACTTGTTAAGTTGTATTCTGAAAAGGAAAAAAGACACCATGTTGAAAACCCTCAAAGACCATTGAATGAGTATGCTTACCACACTGATGAAAATGGTTCCTATCAAATCAACTCCACCTTCTTGGAACCCATCCAAGAAAAGATGAAGACAGAAAAACTTAGTGAGTTGTGGAGAATGAATTTTGATGGTGCTTACTCTAGAACGGGCAAGGGGGCTGGTGTTGTCATTATTTCACTAGAGGGTAAGGTTTTCAACTTTGCTTTCAGATTGGAATTCGAAGCAACTAACAATGTGGCGGAGTATGAGGCACTTCTACTGGGCATTGAGATTGCCAAGGACATGGGGATTAAGTTGCTTAATATTAAAGGGGACTCTGATTTAATTGTCCAACAAGTTAAGGGTCAGTTTGTATGTAAGTGTCAGAGACTTAAAAAATATAGAAATGCAATCTGGGATACAATGGAATTCATTGATGCCCTTAACATAGAAGCAGTCCCTAGAGATCAGAATAGTGCCTCCGATAAGCTTGCAGTCTCAGCATCAACTCTTCAGCCATCGGATGAGATGTTAGAGGGGAATTGTCCTTTAGAGATCAACTTCAGACCTTCTGTTCCTGATAATCTTGAACATTGGCAGGTTTTCCAAAATGATGCACAAATATTGAAATTTATTAATCATATTGATGAATTTTCCAATTATAAAGCCAACAAACGTGAGGAAGGTAAAGAATATCAGGATGAGGGTAACCGATTCAATCCTGTGACGCGTGGCTTTGTTGCCTTAGAAAACATTTTTGACAGGCAAGATAGAAGAAAGAGTAATGTTGAGCAGATGAAGGCAGGTGATTACATTGAAATCAACATTGGGACGAAAACAGAACCGAAAATCATAAAAATTGGAAAAGGTACTTCCGAAAAAGAAAGGAACAGCCTCATAAATCTTGTCAAAGAGTATAGGGATGTATTTGCCTTTACTTATGACAAACTCAAAGCCTATAGGGAAGATGTATTTCAACATACTATTCCTTTGAAGCCAGAATGTCAAAAAGGCAAGCCTTTTAGACAAAAACTTAGGCAAATAAATCCTAAGTTAGCACCAATCATTAAAAAGGAGTAAGAAAAAATGCTAGCAGCAGGAATAATAGCCCCTACGAGACATTCAACGTGGTGCTCTATTTTAGTCGTAGTTTTCTAGAAAGAAGAACGGGAGTATAAGGATATGTATAGATTTCAGAAATCTAAACATAGCATGTCAGAAGGACAATTACCCCCTCCCCAACATGGAGACCCTCCTCCAATGGGTCACTGGATCGAGCATGATGTCAATGCTAGATCATTTTTTGGGCTATAATCAAGTAGTCATTCAAGAGGAGGATAGGCATAAAACTACTTTTACAACTCCTTGGGGCACCTTTGAATATCTGAGAATGCCCTTTGGCATTTTAAATGCAAGAGCTACTTTCCAAAGGGCCATGGATTATGCTTTCAAGGAGTTGATTGGCAAAATCATTGAGATCTATCAAGATGATCTTACTGTTTTTTCAAAGGAGAGATCCAGCCATGTTGGTCATCTCAGGCAGATTTTCGAGCGATGTAGGAAGTATGGCATTTCTTTGAATCCAGCTAAGTCCGTCTTAGGTATTGAAGAAGGAAAGCTTTTAGGTCACATTATCAACAAAGACGGGGTCAAAGTGGATCCTGAGAGGATAGAAGCTATACCAAAGATTCCCCTTCCCAAAAATGTTAAGGGTCTCCAATCATTTAATGGTCACATTAACTTCATCAGGAGATTCATTCCTAACCTAGCAGAACTCATGAAGCCTATGCAGGCTCTCCTAAAGAAAAATGTTAAATTCATATGGACATATGAAGGAATGCCTTTGACACTATTAAAGATGCCATTTCCAAGTCTTCAGTCTTAGTCAACCCAGATTATGCGAAGGATTTCATGATCTTTTCCTTTGCTTCTGAAGACACTATTGCAGGTGTGTTGCTCCAAAAGAACATCGAAGGGTTTGAGCAACCTATAGCATTCATGAGTAGAGCCTTGCAGAATTCCAAGCTAAAGTATACCATCATGGAGAAGCAGGCTTATTCCTTGGTTAAATCTTTAATACATTTTAGGACTTATATCGGGTATTCCAAGGTTATCGGATATGTTCCCCACACTGCGGTTAAGGATATCCTTTCTCAAAAGGATTGTTTAGGAATAAGGGGTACATGGGTATCCAAGATTCAGGAATATGACCTTGAGATAAAGCCCACTAAATTAATCAAGGGGCAAGGCCTTGCAAAAATGATTACTCAGAAGAACGAAGAAGCCATTGAGATGATTGCAGAAAATGACATCCCTCAGCCTGCCATGACTCCTACCCTTCAAAACCTTGACAACTATTGGTATTCAAACATCATTTTCTTCCTTCTCCATCTCACCTGCCCTGATCACCTCAAAGGACACAAGCGTAGGGCTTTGAGACTTAGGACTGCTAGGTATTGCCTTACCCAAGAGGGCCTGGGTTGGAGGAACCCAGATGGTATTATACTTAGGTGCATCAACGAATAGGATTCTAAGAAAGTATTAGCAAAGTTTCACTTAGGATTTTTGGAGGCCATTATGCAGCAAATACAACTGCCCACAAAATTTTGAGAGCTAGGTATTACTGGCCAACCATTTTTGCGGATGCTCACAAGCATGTCAAGTGTTGCCAGGAGTGTCAGCTTTTCACTGGGAAGCAGAAGTTGGCAGCTCTTCCCCTTACTCTGGTTGTCGTCCTTGCCCCTTTTCAGCAATGGGGGCTTGATTTTATTGGCAAATTCAAGGATAACTCCAGCAATGGTTTTTGCTGGATTCTCACAGCAACCGATTACTTCACCAAGTGAGTAGAGGCCATACCCACTAAAACCGCCACTGAAAAGGTTGTTATTGACTTCATCGAGGAAAGAATCATCACCAGATTCGAAACTCCCCTCAAAATAACAACTGATAATGCCAAAGCCTTTAGTTCAGGAGCAGTAAATGACTTATGCTTTAAATATGGCATTATCCTATCCCATTCATCAGATTACTATCCTCAAAGCAATGGACTTGCTGAGTCTACTAATAAAAATCTAATGACTATCCTCAAGAAGACTGTGGGGGATAATAAGAGATCATGGGATAGCAAAATTAAGTATGCTGTGTGGGCAGATAGAAACACTAAAAAGAACTCAACTGGAAAGTCACCCTTTGAGCTGGTGTATGGACTCACAGCCACCCTTCCGGTCAGCATGCAGATTCCGATCTTTAGGATGTTAAGTGAATATGGCACGAAACAGGCAGAAATCGAGCAGAGAATCAATCAGATTATAGAATTGGATGAGTCTAGAAGGGCCGCCCTTGATCAGTCACTCAGACATCAAGAAAGCATGAAGAGCACCTTTGATAAGTCAGCCGAGACGAGATCTTTCCAAATAGGAGATATTGTTCTCTTATGGGATAAAAAAAAGGAGAAGCCTAGGAAGCATGGAAAATTTGACAACCTTTGGAAAGGCCCGTTTATCATCTGCGACACAGCTGGCACCAATTCTTTTTTCCTTAACACCATGGATGGAGAAATATTGAATCTGCCCATGAATGGCCAACACTTGAAGCCCTTTTATCGAAACAACCTCCAAGATGACCAAGGGGTCATCCCAGGGCTTTTCTAAACCCATCCTTGTTGTATTTTTGTGTACTTTATTTTTGTACTATATTTTATGTATCATATTTTTGTAGAATGTTGTATCAAATCTCTTTCCTTTTGTATTTTAGCATCTGTATTATATTTTCACTTATATATATGCTGAAAAGTAAAAAGTTTATTTCATGTACTTTATTTTGAAAAAAGCAAAAATATTTTTTGGTATTTCATCATGGCATATTTTTATCATATACATGGACCTGAGACACTTCTGTTTACATGCAGGTACCAGAGATTCCTAGATTCTCAGGCACTCTTTTTTATCAATAGATCAAGCAAGTACCTGTCCCACAGTTGGAGCCAGATGTTACCAACTATTTTGTACAATAGTTGAACTTCCTGCTGAGCCGCCAGTTATCGAGCATGATGAATGCTCATCTCCAAAGTTCAGAAGTTCAGTGTGTTCCAGAGTTAGCCACTTTTTGGCTAAGCTTTTTATTTTTGTAAGATAAATGTTCATACCCCCTTGGGGAAAATGTAAAAAATGTCCTAGCATTTAAATTTTTATAAAAGGCTCGTCTTCCCGGACTTGGGCATCAAGCCGACTAGCCCAGAGTGTTTTTTCCCTTGGTTATTATTGGTTGTTGAATAAACGACCAATCTTTTCTGAGTTTCTCACTCGCTCCTCCAAAGTTGGGGTAGTTGTCTTGGTGTTTCGGCCTTGGGAGGTTATTAGAGCCTTCGTGTCAGTGTTATTTGTCATGCTAGGCATTCTGATTGAGTCGTATGAACATGTACTAGGTCCCCCTAGAGTTTCGATAGATTCCGTGAAAAATAATTTTTTCCGTTTTTTAAGCCATTTTTTAATGGTTTAAATGGAAAGTTTCAAAATGTAATAAATGAGTGATCTGGAGTCCGTTTTCGGCATGGTTGGGCTCATTTTCAAGCCCGGAGCAGCATCTTTACCCCAAGGGCCACTTTCACCATCACTTGGTTAGCCAGAGCACCCCATAAGTCATCATTCAGCTAATTGAGCACCAGAATAGCATTTAAATGCTAAAAGTTAACATTTTGGCACTTCGTCAAAATTTTTAAAAAGTCAACTTAAAGTCAAAATTGAATATTTTAAGAGGAAAGTGACTTGGCATGATGTCACTATACTCATGCAATCCTTCTAAATATATTAAGCATCCAATCTTTGGCTTAAGGGGTGAAATCGAATTATGTCAAAGGATATGTGACGTGAGGATGAGGGGATTCACGCTAATGAGATGTGATGAGTGGATGAAGTGGGACCCCTCTCCACTTAAAACTTATTAATTATAAAACATGGTACAAATAAAATATTGCATGGTAGTGGTCACAATTTAATTTCATGGGAAGGATCGTGTATGGTGAAAGGGAGCTCACACTAGCATAAAATGCGAGGGTGATGTATGAGATTGGGTAGGCCCCTCTCCAAATAAATGTAAATGTTTGAACCATAGCATAAGTTTCCCATCCCTGCGTTTTAATTCAAGGTAAAGAACACGTGAAGGAATGACGTGAGGATTTGATCACGCGTTGATTTATTAGATGGTGACGTCAAGCAAAATTGGAGCTCGCGTGGGTGGAGGTTGGTGGAGATTTTCGTTTTGGTGGTGAGTGCATCTTGGTGTGTTGGCAATGATTGATGTGTTGGCAGTTCAGCATTCACTTCAGCTATGGTTCAGCTCAGTTCAAGCTCACTTAACTAAGCCTGATCTTTGGTTCATTAATGCCCCCCCTGGGGCTTGGTATTTTGTATAAATAAAGGTGCTTTGCACTCTTTTCTTCATGGAGATTTTGGGCATGAACACTCTGCCAAAATTATTGTAATAATTGTTTGAAGTTGGAATAAAGTTGTGACTTTGGAGGTCCATGCATGAGTTATTGGAGTTGTGGATTCACATTGTCTTTGGTGATATCTCTCTTACCCTACCTTTTCAATTATTAAATCATTATTCATTATATACTCTAGAAGGGCTAACAATCTAGTTTATGAATATCTTGTTAGGATTTGATATTGTTTGTAAGGGTTTTGTAGGGATCATCAGGGGTGAAGGACAAACTTGAGATCAAGCTCTTCTTCATGAACCAGTGGCTTTTTTCATCTAACTCCTTCATTTTGCAGGTTTTTCTAAGCACTTCCCAATCCAAGGAAGAGACATAACAATCAGAGATTCTCCTTCCCTCCATCAACAAAGTTTCAAAACCACATTTGGTTACCTGGATCTACGAAATCCCCTCTTCTAGTTCTCTTATTTACCTCTTGATTTTCTCGATGTCTTGCTTGCTAGCCTCTTCTTCCTTGCCTTGTTTGGCTTGCCTTTACCTTCTCTTCTTCGCTGCCCTCTTTTCACTTTAGTTTGCAACCCCTTTTCTTCACTTTGGACAGCCCTCTTCATCTTCTTTCGCTGCCCCGTTTTCACCTTTTTTGCAGCTCTTTGATTGTAATCTTTGCTGCCTTGCTTTTGTTTTTTTATGACAGCCATCTTCTTCCTCTTTCGCTGCCCCGTTTTTCATTATTTTTTGCATTTTTTGATCATCTAGTTCGCTGCCCTATTCTTCCCTTCTCTTGTTTTTTATTGCCTTTTTTCTTCCTCCCTTTCTCCCCTCCTTTCGCGTTTGTTTCAGCCTTCTTTTGCCTCATCCTTTTTGCTCTTTTATCTTCTTCTTTTCCCTTTTTTGCAAGTTTGAAGAAAAGTTTTGAATAAAAAGTAAATCACTCTCCTTTTATACGTAAAGTTCAATAATAATAAGTTGTATGCTTTCCTTCAAAAGTATTTTCAAAGGTTGAATTCTTAAAGGCATGTTGTAAAATCTTAATAAAGTTATCTTTTGTTTGAGTGGGGTTTTTAAGTCCCCACTCTCAGCCTCCCCCATTTGGGGAGGTTTGTGTTGTTTTCATCTTCTTATGTGCTTAGATTAGATGTGCTTGTGCTCATAATACTTGCATCATTTCTCTTAGAACACTAATTTTTAGATTAGCACATTTGATTCATTGAATAAGTTGATTACTTCATCTCCCAATTTTGTATCTTTCATATGTAAATCAACTACCTAACATTCATAAATCTCTTGAATCTCACCATAACGTGGATCAAGAGTGCTCTCTGTCGGAGAGTTTAATAAACCATCTTCACTTTACTTTCATGCATCTTATTGTTTAATCAAGTTAATGGATTAAGCAAGACTCTTGAACTTGCAGAAACACAAGTCAAGAGCACTCTCTATCGGAGAGCATCATTAGTCTTGCATAATCCTTGCATTAGGCATCTAGATTAGATACGACTCTTGAACCTTTGTCATAAGACAAGGTCAAGAGCGCTCTCTGTCAGAGAGTTTAATTAGCTGACTTAATAAAATATTTTAACTGACACTCCCTCTAATTAATTTACTTCGTTGATCTCCTTCACCTAGTATGCTCTGCCAACTTTCGAGTTGGGCTCGTAATCAGAACAGTGAACGAACTTGCTAAGACCGCAATAACAACATAATTAAAACTTTTCCCCCCATAACCAACGCACCGGCGTTGTCTCGATAAAATACTCGGGTAGTGGGCAAATTCCAAGTGTGGGCGCTGGGCAACCCAATCTGGACACAGTTGGTTAAGTTATTGAACACCTAGCTGTGATTCCAGTCAGGTCTGTCATGTCTTCGAACGAAGCCACTGAAGGTATTTCCGATTAAGTTTTCTAGACACCTTAAGCAACATCACCATTAAAATTCTTAAAACTTACCAAGAACACTCGCACAACTTAACATTCATCGATTTAAGTTCCAGATTTGTGTTATTTTTCTTTCAGCGCATTTCAGTTTCATCGACTCCATAAGGCACTGGTCCGTGTTGCATAATTATATGATCAATTGTCTATGGCTTAATATAATTGTTATCACTGAATGCATACTTGATGTCTAGAACTTAAATTCATCTTTCAATCTCTCATTGCAACGTGGATTGCCTTTTTGATCTTGTTTCATATTCATAATAAGTAAAACACCTTCTAATTGCAATAACTCCTAAAAAACACCCATCTGCATCCACAACTTTCAAATACACTTTAAGAACTTAAGAGCCGTAGAAAACTCTTTTGTAGGGACTACACCCCTTGGCTTCGTTAGGAGTTAGCCTAAACGAAGGAGCTAGGAGTAGGTGACAGTACCTAGCTCTATGCTTGCCCCCAAGGTCACACCTCTCCCACTTTCCTAAGTGAGGAGACAGCTTTCAATTGATTTCTGCTGCTGGTGTGCAGTCGACGGACAACAGGTTAGATACTGACTTAAATTATCATCAATTAGGCAATGACTATGGAGTTGCTCTTTTAAAGGCTCTTTAATGACCTCACCAATGGAAGGCTCAACTAAAGATGTTTCTTGATGGCGCATGTCAGGTTCCCTTCATGGATCAAATCCAGGATTCGCTCTATGACTGCTTCAGGTAATAATAACTGAGTATCTCGTATGATTTGATTGATATCCCTCTTAGTTTCAACATGAGGTTTTGAAACATTAATCTCGAAGTACTCTGTAACGTTCTTATGGATTGCAGGCACGCTCATAATTTGGAACATATCAGGAGAGGAATGGGCCAATCTAGAAAGCACGTTGTCAATATATTGATCATCAATAGCACAATCATTGCTAGACTGACACTCTAAAATTTTATCAATGTTCCTACTCCAACTGTCAATTAACAAATCTGTGAACATGTCATACCCAGTGATGGATCCTGGTGCTAAATGATCAAACTATAGTTGAACATCCCCTTGCAAGGATTCTCCTATGGCTCGCATAAAACCATCTTCATTGTTTGCACCTCTAAATTCCATGTAATCCCAGAGAATATCCAAATGACTTTCAATAGATACATCCTAATTTCCACTAAACTGGGGAAGCCCCCTAATGTAATCGTTTGGCATAGGATGAGGTGCCCCAGGTATTTCAGGGAAGTCAAAAGGAGATTGTTTGTCATATTTTTTAACAGCTCTGGTTACTTGGCTATAAGGCTTTGACTGGGACTAACCTCTAGGTTCATGTCGACTTACATGTCCACTTGGGATGGTTGGGAAATCTTTATTGCATGGGTGAGGAAATTGGTGGGTATCATAAAGATCGTGATAACTAGATTCATATCCATAATCATGCTCGAAATCATCCTCATACCCGTAGTCTAACCTCCATCTATCCCTTTCGTTTATTTGTCTTGTAGTTTCAATCATGTTTTTGGTTAATTCTTTCATGTGCCTCAAAAATACATCTGAATTCATTATGATTTACGTGATGGGTTCGCTTCTCAGTGGAGTCTCCTTGTGGGTCGCCAGGTGAATGAATTGTCGTGTTCACCAATGGATGATGTCGTAGGAGAGGTGAAGTATATCGAAACAAGGTAGGCCTCTACGTCCCCGACAATGGCGCCAAAATGTTATCACCAACCTTGTAAGTTGCCTATGTATGGTGGATCCAGGATGGATGGTAGAGGGGCAAGCAACTAAGGAGGTGGAACCAAGACTGCCCAGACTCCCAAATGGATGGTCGTCATGTCAATCAAAGCATCCTTCACTTTATGTTATCTAAGTCCAAGACAAGAAAGGGGGTGACCCAGATCTACTCTCAACAGGAGAGATCAGACCTAGACACTAGATCAGATCAAGTAGGCTTGAGGTACGTAAGGTGTAAGGTAATTGAAGACCCTAGATCTATGGGAGATGTTACCAGGTGTGCCAAGGCTTTGGATTAGGGTTTTGGAAGTGTTAAGTTCAATCCAAAGCGGAACCAAGGTGACTTGTGGGGTTGATACAAGATCTGGGGTTGAGGTACTAGCAATTGATGAAGATAACCGATGCCTTAGGTAACGTAACCAATGCAGGGTGATTAAGGACGGAGCTGGGACTATCTAGTACCAAAGGGATAGACTTAATGAAAGATGTGACAATGTCAAAGTACCTGAGTCATCAAAGAAAAGTCAACTTTTAGGGAAATGAGGTCAAAAGAGGGCTAGCGCTAGGCTTGGAGATCAATGCATGTTGGGCCTTGGACAATGGAGTCAGTATCTGCACAGCGTTAGAGTGAACCCACTTGCAATATGCCCTGATCTATGGACCCAAAAAAGTGTTTGGCCCGGAAAATTCAGTTTGCAGGGGAAACCAGCAGAAGGAGGGCTAGCGCTAGGGTTTGGAGGGACAGATCCTCAAATCTATCACAATCTAAGAGGCATCGGCTCAACGTTGGAGGAGAAATGGAATGTGGATGACCTGATCTACAAACCCAAGTTGAAAAAATACAGAAAAAAAACAGACCCGGAAAAGTCATAAAATGACTAGGAGTGCTAGGGTGCTAAAAGTCAGTTTCTCAAATCTAGGGCCACCTGGCAACAACTAGCTCAGCGTTGGAGATGTTTTGGAATGAGGAGGACCCGATCTACGAACCCAAGTGGTTATTTTCTGCAAAAAGTCAGATCTGGAAAAGTCAAAATTTCAATGGGGGCGTTAAGGTTTTAACAGTCAATTTTTTCAGATCTAGGGCAAACCAACAACCTTTTGGACAGCGTTGATAATGAAATGGTGAGAGGGATGCCTGATCTACAAAACCCAGCAATGATTTGTCGAAAGATCGAACGGTTCATTGATTAAGTATTTTTGGATTTTTTAATATTTTGGAGTTTTCAGTAAATTGAAGAAAAGCAGGTACAATGGATTAAGATCATGGAAGAAAAGAACCAACCTGTAGATCTTACCTGGAAAACCTTGTAGATGCCTTGATGATGATGATCCCTGCCGTCCCGATCAATTTGAGAAGATTGAAGCAAGTTCTATGTCCAGTGTTTACTCGAGGAAGTCAATGCGCCCTCTCTCCTGCACAACAAACATCAACAATATCAGATTTGTTGCCACATGAGAAAAAAGCTAAATGCTACAGAAAAATAGCAAGAGAAAATCATAGATCGCAATGACACTAATGAAAACCCCCTGATAAAAAACGAAGACAATCCAAGCAAGTTGAGGTCCCCTTGCAAAAACACCCAAGCTGAAGTCGCCCTCCTGTAGACAAGACAAAGATTCCCAAAAATATATAGATCTTGCAACAATTTCACGAATGCTAGGAAGCAAAAGACTTTCCAATCACCATCTAAGAACATCAGATGCAAAGGAGATCCAAAAAATATCCACAAGAAAAGTTTTCTATTATCCAGATCCAAGAGCCAAAGACCCCTTACAAATGAGAAGCTCTCTCCTTTAAATAGAAATGAGAAAACAAAAATCCTAACCACTTCCAAAACGAGTGGCTAAGATTAAAAGATATAAATGACCATAAAGTACCAAAGTGGACTAGATCGCCCATAAAGAGGGTACCCCACTCAACAAGAAATAAATGAAGCACATGGTGGGTCCATGGGGTGTTAACTAACTCCCTCTAGGTGCCGCATGACACAATAAAATAAAATAAAATTTTAATTTTTTGACTTTGTGCCTCCTTGAAGAAATCGTGAGCCTCCCAAAAGCTCTAGAAAATAATATAAAAATGCCCACAAAATAGGTGTGGGCCCAATCAGGTGTTGCAACTGCTAGAGAATGTACGGAGGACGTCACTCTCATCATCATGACTCATCCCATGTCATTTCCTTGCCTTAGTAGCCCAAATCAATTTCTTCAATAGCCATTTAATCATTTTTTAATCTGCCTCGAGAAATGTGAACCTACCAAAACAGCCTCCTAGCGTGCCTGTGTTGTCCAACTGAGCCCACCAGGCTCTCTGGAATGGGGGTACTATGGTACAATCAAGTGGTTGCACCCCCTTATGCCCCATACACCTTCCCGCTCCCGATCCCAATCACCCGATCCAAACTCATATCTGACCCCTTGGGCCTGATATACACTCTATGGTCTTGGAACTTTTCCTAAAATCCCTTGTCCTCCAGAGGAAATGAATATGAGGTTTTTGGTCAACCCTGGAACATACAATACGTCAGCAAAACTAAGGGGTTTTCCAGACTCCCTCTGAAACGAAACAGTACCAACTCCCTGTGCTTAATACTACGCATCATCACCGAGCTCAATGTGGAGATTTAATCCACCTTCTTGCAAGCTCTTGAATAACCTCCTCTATCCTGTCATATGACAAGATGCTCCATTGTCTACGTACCAAGCGTTGCTTCCTGTGGTGCTTGCCATACAAGATATCAAACAAAATTCTTCGTCGAAGCTTTTGCTAAACTCCTACACCTCTGCAGATCCTACCATCTGGATTTTGTTCTTTTTCTTCCTGTCTGGGCACTGGGAGGCAAAGTGTCCTTGCTTGTGGAAGATAAAACACTTGACTTTGGACATGTCAAGGTTCTTCTTACCACCCTTATTTTTCTTTGCCTTACCCTTGCTCTTCCTTGCTAGGGCTAGAGCTTCTTCATCCACAATCTGTGCGACACAGCTGGATGAACCTGGACCTTGACCCATGCAGGTCTCCTCCTGCACAAAATCATCCCATAATCTCTGCTAGTCAAGGAGCTTCTCCCTAGCCACCACACCTTTTACAAAGGTGTCCCATGGCTTAGAAAAGCCATTAAGAGCAATCCGAACTAGCTCCTCATCCTCAATCTTAGAGCCAACTGCTCCAAGCTCGTCCCTAATATATGTGAGCCTTGTGAGATAAGGCACCGCTCCTTCACCTTTGGCCATCTTGGTACTGCGCATCCTCTCTTGCAGCACCATCTTTTGGTTTTCGTTCTTGCTCTGGTAAAGTCCTTCCAAAGCCTTCCACATTTCCAATGCGGTCTTCTTCCCAGAAAGGTGAGGGACTATGCAATCCTTCACCCCATCCAAGATGATCAACATAGCTCTGGAATCTAACTTCTTCCATCTCTCCAACTCTGCCATATCTGTGGGTGCAACCTTCGTGGAGTCAATGTGCTCCTCTGCATCACTGACATCCATGATCCTTGTGATCATTTCTTTCCTATTAGGAAAGTTCTAAGCCCCTTGGAATCTGTCCTCAACTCTCAATTGTACGGCCATAGTGGAGTGTACCTGTCAAACCCTAGATCTGAACTCTAGGTTTGTGTCTTTAATAGTTCTGTCCCCAATCTATCAATACTGCTGTAGTTTCTCAGATTTAGCTCAACAGAGCTCTGATACCATGTAAATTTCCTTTAAAACTCAACTAGGGCTAAACAGTATATATTTAATTTCTACTGATAACCACACGAGTTTCTTTTACTAGTAATGCAGCGGAAAGTAAATACTGAGAAACATCAACAACAATCACATCAATATAGACATAGTGTTTTGGGTATGGAAACCCCTGGATAAAACCCAAGATGGGAAAACCGGTACAGTAGTAAGATATAAAATTTTATTATGAAGATATAGAGTAATTACAATCCAGCAGATGAATACACCCAACCTAGCAAAATAGAGCCTCTACAAAAATCACTGAGAAAACCCAATCGAAACGGAACGACCCGCTGCGCAGTTGTACAGCCCCCCTGGGTCAAAAGTACAGCCCTTTACGTCAACTATACGGATCTGTACTGCTGTTGTACGGCCTCTGCTGCTGTACGGCCTCTACCGAATCTGTACACCCTCCTTCTGGTTGAATGTGTACAACCCCTATGCTTTGCTTGATCTTCCTGCGAATCCTCTGGATCAAGCTCCTTCGTCTTCTCTGCAAACTTCTATGCCTGACTTCTCTCTATCTCTGTGCATGTGTCCTCTCCACCAAATCTTCTTTAACTCAATGGCTAAGCGAAAACCTTAACCCTCACTATGGATCAATGGATGTGATCCTTCGGTGAGATCAATGGCCAATATTAAATTAGCCATCACTTAAATTATTTCACTTTTCACTTTATAAAAGTGATTCCATTAAGTCAAAATCAAATTCGATTAATTAATGTATTTTTCTAAGTCTAAACTTAGGAAAATCGCATTAATACATTTGGCTTCATGTTTAATGTCTTCTAGCATGCAAGGACACATGCAATAATAGAAGATTCCTTGTTGACACTTTCTAACAAAATATGACCATAAAATTCAGATTTACGCATATGTGCAGACCTGTAGGTGAAGATATGTGTTGCAGCTGCTTGAATGCCAAGTTTGTTCTCTTTTCAACACCCGAAATGGTTGTAGGTGACAAGTACTGTTGATGGTTGGTGAAGAGTGAGCTCAGCATGTTGCCGCCTAATTCACACTTTAAGACACAGGAAAGTCACAACCTGCTATGTGTGTCCTTGGGGGCAAGCGAGAGCTGGGGACCACTGTCACCACAGTCCACAACTCCTCCGTTTAGGGAAGATCCCAACAGAGCCAAGGGGGGTAGTCCCTACAGGAAAACTAAGTTCCAGATTTATTAATTAATTACAAATTAATTAAAGGAATCTTTTATTAAGATGGTGAGGCTAAGACTTTATACTATCTAAGGAATGACAAGAATCATGCAAATGCAAAGAATTCCTTTTAATGACAAGCAAACCTTGAGATAAATGAAGACCAGTGCCTATTAACAAATGGAGTCTAAGGGTAAATTACAACTTTACAAAGTTACAAATGAAATTTAAATCTAAATTAATTAACCACCAGGTCACAATATGGACAAATGAAATACTATGAACAATATAAACAGAAACGAATTGTTAGAATATAATCCGTTAGGGATTATAATATTGTAAATAAATAAATAGGAATAGTTGGAAGCCGAAAAGGCTGGACGGAAGGTTAAACAAACCGTCACATGAATGTATAAATGAATGCTTAGCCATGAATAGAATAATCAATCGGGAGTTATACCTAACAACTGGTATCAGAGCAGGACTGTCTGCCATAACTCCTGCTGCATTTCTGCCCATTCCTGGCATTCTGCTTGCCAGTCTATTGCCAGTCTATTGCCAGACTGCTCCATCAGTCTGCCAATAGAGGAAACCCTAATGAGTTGAGCGTTTTGCATGTGTATTATTCTGGTGATTATCACTGCGAGTTACCTAACCCTAATTTTGCATAGATTGCTTCATTTTTTCTCGTTTGCTAGTGCTTCTACTCTACTTGCGACCTATCTTGGAGGGTCGTAGTGTCCATGATCAATTTAACCAGGTCTGCCATATCAATTTGTCACGAACTGTTCTTCCCACGTCTTCAGTTCTTAAGCTAAAGCAGCTGGGTCTTCTCCATTGCGTCTACGAATATCTAAGTTGTGATGATATTCGCAGAATTCAACGACCTTTTTCAAAGTTTGGCATGAAAGAGGTATTGTTTTTCTTCCTGTAATTTCACGTCTTCTGCCAGGCTCCTCAGAGACATACTGTAAGCGATTATAACGCTCTCGTTCACCACCAGTCATTGTTCATCGGAGGTTTCGAGCGTCATGAGCCTTGTAGTTGCAGGGCGACTGGCGACTGGTGATCGCTGAACCAAATGAAATTGAAACGCAATGGTATGCTATTGTGTTTTTTGTTCTATTGTTGAGAGTGTTTTTTCACCACACTATTTTAGGGTTTCGTGTTGAGGAGTGAGAGAGAGACAATGCCGTCTCCAAATTCCAATGCTTATTTGAGTTTAAGGAAGGCCGTCTTTACCTGAGACTGTAAGTGGTGAAGCTGTGCATTAAGTGGTATACCTATCTTTTATGCTGGAGACTGGGCTGCGTTGAGATTGAGGCTGCGTTAATATTGGACGAAGACTGATATATTGCTGCGACCTGGAGACTGCCTGGTGGGGTGAGAGAGGCGACTCTATGATGTGTTGTATGCTGGCTGAAAAACGCCTGAAAACTGGTGCCTGGATTGGTATATGAAACTGGTGATTTCAAATAGTCGTGGATCCAACTCGTGGCATTTACCTTCAGAGTTTTCTGAATCTGAAATTGACAGGATATATGTACTCTAAGAACTGCTGCTTCAAATATAATGCATTTAAATCACTACTGTGATTTAACTCATATGGGTTCTGTCAAACTCACTGGATTCATCTTGTGTATGCTTCTTTACATCCTCAGTAATTTTTTGTATATCTGAATCTTAATTCACAGGAGCAATCCTGGCTAGTACTTCGAGCTATTTGACGGTGAAAACTGATTATTTTCAGTGTTTTTGGTAAAGATTCCTCCTGGAAGTAGAGCTGCGACCTGTGCTGCAGGCCTTTTGTTGTGCATAATCATCTAAACGCTGGGTTTTCTCCTTTTGATCTGAAACTGTGCGCTGGAGAGATAATATGCATTGATCATATATATATGCATTGATCATATATATGCTGCGTGAATTTTGAAGTGAACCCTAATTTTTTTTGAAGTAAACCCTAATTTTCTTGCTGAGTGCGTGCTGTAAAATTTAGATTTAAATTTTACATTGAAGACTGTTGGCTGCGTTGGACAAAGTCTGGTGATTATTTTAAAGACTGTGTGTATGCATAAAAGATGATTGAGATTTCCAGCCTGGACTGTGTGTATTGAAGACTGGTGGAGATGCGGGGTATAATACCTATCAGTTGTATGCTTGCTGCGTTGAAGACTGGTCAATGTATTTTTATTGTTGCTGCGATAAGTGTATTCTCGCTGTGATTTGAAGACTGCGTTGAAGTATGCATGTTCTTGAAGCTGCCTGAGCTGCGTGGAGCTGAATGTGAAGATTATTGCCTTGTATTTGCTGCTGCTGTGACCGAGTTGACTTATTGACATTACCAATTGCTGAAGACTGCTGAAGACTGTGTTATATGCTGAATAATAACACATATTGCTAGTGACTGATATATTTTGTATTAAAGAAGCCTATGTATGACTGATATATTCTGATATATTTTGTATCTACTGATTTCTTCTCCCTGAAATTGCTGCGAATTGAAGCTGTGATACTGTTATTGTATCTCTTTAAAACCTGAAGTTGAGATTGTAAAACACCTTGGCAGAGACTGTAGACCTGCAAGGTTCTTATTTTTTTCTATTTCTACCTGTCATATCAGTTTATTATTGTAAATTACACTAACGGTTGTAAAGATGCACTCTCTGGCATCTAGTATTGGTGCTGCCCTAGCTGGCAAAGACCAATCCAAAGACCCGTCCAAGGGAGGTTGCGGCAAAGAGAGAGGACAAGGAAGAAGAAATTTCAGAGGCAGAGGGGGCAGAAGCAAAAGATCAAACTTGCAGTGCAAGCGTTGCGGAAAGACTGGGCACACATCAGATCAGTGTTGGGCTTCATGGGATTCCATCAAAGACAAGCACAACCAAAAGAAAGATGACCAAGATGCTAGTAAAACTTCTAATTCTTGTATTGTTGCACATTGTAATCTTGGATTTAATGAAATGACTTCTCTTTCATCTTATAAAGATTGTTGGCTGCTTGATACTGGTGCAACATCACACATGACATTTAGAAAAGACTGTTTTGAAGAACTGAATGAAACAATCGATGGCATAGTGTACTTTGCAGATAAGTCAAGTATTAAACCAAAGGGAATGGGCACCATTCGTCTGAAGATGCCTGGATTCCCCGATTTCTTGTTGAAGAACGTTCTCTATCTTCCAGAGTTGCAGAGAAGCCTGTTGTCCATGGTGGAGATTCGACAGCAAGGCCATTCCATCCACATGTTT